>VUQH01085209.1:0-36174 GCA_015106775.1 Etroplus canarensis
GCATAAAACCTCTGCTAAATTACCAATGTGGATGTGCTGTGGTGACCCCTTGGGGAAAATACAAGGAAGCAACTGAAGGTACAAAAGTTTAGAATTTGACGGGCATAATAAAAATTAAAAAATAAGAAAAAAAAAAGCATTTGACGGCTACGAAAAACTCAACAAAATTTGGGACATAGGTATGTTTACCACTGTGTTCCATTACCTTTCCTTTAAATAACACTTTTTATTAATTTTGGAACTGAGGATACTACTTGCTGTTTGTTTTGCAGTTAGAAATTTTGTTCATTCTTGCTTGATATAACACTTCACAATTCAACTACTCAACAGCCAGTGGTCTGACTGAGTCTCCTCTACATCATGTGCCAGATATTTTCAATAACAGATAGATCTGAATTATAAGCAGGACAGTTAAGCAGACGCATTTGTGTCTATGAAGGTACACTGTTGTAGCCCATGCTGAATGTGGTCTGGCATTGTCCTGCTGAAATAAGCATGGCTGTCCCGGGGAGAGATGTCACCATAATGGCAGCATATGTCTCTTCCTTTCAACCTTCCTTTCATTTCAAAAATTCTTGAAAGAGTTGTTTCAGAACTACTGTGTGATCACTTGCAAAGGAATGGTTTATTTGAAGAGTTCCAGTCAGGATTTAGAGCACTAGTGAATGTTACTAATGACCTTCTTATATCTTTTGACAGTGGACTCGTCTCTGTGCTTGTTCTCTTAGACCTCAGTGCAGCTTTCAATACAGTCCACCACAACATCTTACTACAGAGGCTAGAATACTCTGTTGGTATTGAAGGGAATGCATTATGCTGGTTTGAATCTCATTTAGCTGACAGATTCCAATATGTGTATGTAAATGAGGAGTCTTCCTCACACACAAAAGTTAGTCATGAAGTCCCGCGGGGTTCTGTCTTGGGATCAGTAGTCTTTACGTTATACATGCTTCCCTTAGGCAGTGTTATTAGAAAACACGGCATACATTTTCACTGCTATGCAGATGATACCCAGCTATATTTATTCATGAAGCCAGATGACTCAAATCAATTAAACTACAGGCTTGTCTTGAAGACGTAAAGACCTGGATGGCCTGTAACCTTTTACTTTTAAACTCAGACAAAATTGAGGTTATTGTATTTGGCCCTAAAAACCTCAGAAACACTCTTTCTAACCAGATACTTACTCTGGACGGCATTACTTTGGCCTCCAGTGGCACCGTGAGGAATCTTGGAGTCATTTTTGATGGCTGTCCCTCCCTGAGCCTGGTTCTGCCAGAGGTTTCTTCCTGTTAAAAGGGAGTTTTTCCTTTCCAAGGTCACCGAGTGCTTGCTCATAGGGGATCGTCTGATTGTTGGGGTTTTCTCTTTAACACTGTAGTATCTTTACCTTACAGTGTGAAACACCTTGAGGCGACTTTTGTCGTGAATTGGTGCTATATAAATAATTGAATTGAATTGAAATCTTATAGATGCCTCAGAGTCAATGGTGACTTCACATTCATGCAACTCAGCCATGCTGTGGGCTTTTACAGCTTTTGCCGATAATAATGTGGATCGTCTTTTTTAACTTTTGCACCGAGAGCTCCACGCTCTTTTTTTACCCTCCCAAAAAAAAAAGCTGAAATGTGAACTCATCTGACCACAGCACACAGTTCCACGTTTTTCAGTTCACCTGAGATGAGCTCAGGTTCACTCTATGGTGTTTCTGCAAAGTGTTGATGTATGGCTTCTTTCTTATGTAATAAGTTGCATTTCTGGATGTAGCGACAGATTGTGTTATGTGAAAACGGTTTTCCGAAGTACTCCCAAACCCAGGTGGCTATATTTGTCACAGTAGCATGATAGTTTCTTAGACAGTGTCGCCTGAGTACTTGAAGATCACACACACTTATCAAAGGTTCCTGACCTTGCCCTTTACACACTGAGATGTCTCTGAATTCTAATGTTTTCACAATATTTTGCACTGTAGATGCTAAAAGGCCTTAATGTTCTAAAGTCTTGGGAAATATTCCTTTTGAACTGGTTAACAATTCTCTTACAAATATGGGCACAAAGGGGTGAGCGACGACCCATCATTGCTTGCAAAGACTGAGCCTTTGATGGATGCTTCTTCTATACCCAGTCATGATGCCACACCTGCTCCCAGTTAGCCTGCTTTATGTGGAGTTTTCCAAACTGGTGTTACTTAAATATACTGAGCACTTTTCAGTCTTATCTTAATTGTCTTTTTAATATGTCTTTTTTTACAGGTGGAAAACTTGAAGGTTCACATTTACTATCATGCTGGCAGATTATCAGTGGTTCTCTTCAGTTAGATGGTATCCTACTGCTTATAGTGCTGTGAACACAACAGCACTGTCGCCTCACAGCAAGAGGGTCCTAGGTTCAAGTAGGGCCATCCCGTGTAGAGTTTGCATGTTCTTCCCATGCCTGCACAGGTTTTCTCCAGGAGCTCAGGTTGCTCCTGCCATTAAAAATATGCCAGTTTAATGCTGCTTATGTCGACTCAGGACACTTGTAAAAGAGATTCTTTATCTCAAGAGTTCAATTTCTAGTTAACTTAATAACTAAAATTTAAAAAAATGTTGTGAATCATCAGGCAGTGCCTATGTTTCATACAGAAGAGACATAAACTACAGGCCATTAAATAATGCTGCACAATTAAGCAGCCAATAAAATGATAAATGGGATGACCTCAAGAAATATGTTGGTGCCATTATCATGGTCAGAATACCCATGAACTCAAACACTTTAATTTGGTTTGAACCAGATTCATTTGTCCTGGACATGAATGTGAGCCTCCTTGACTTTTCTGTGGATTTTATTCTCATTGGTTTGTGCAATACAGCCCTCCAATGACAAGAAAACTTATCACTTTCTTTCTGTACTTCGCACATTACAATAACCTGTGAATTGTGAGGAATTGTGAGCCAGATGAGCTGCTGCATCACTGATGTTCTTGTCTCTTCTGTAGACATTTAAAAAGTTTCCATTGCTCTTTGTCAGATTTTGGTTGTAACAAATTTGTCTCTGTCAGTCCAGCATTCTTTCAGTAATATGAAATTGCCACAAATCCAACTGGATAGACAAAGTTTCACATTTATGAATGTTTTTCTTATAGGCTTCTAGGTTTCTTTGGTTCACCGGTAACTTAAATATCAGGTTTTCACCAAGCCAGCCCTTTCTGTCATTTTAATGCAATTCTTTGTTCCAGTCTAATTTTTTGAAACAGTTTTTTTTATTCTTATATCTGTAAACTCATCATAGAGTCCCAAATAATTAAAGTGTCTCATGTTAAATGATAATTAATCATCACCTCCCACATCGCAGCACGTCTACCCTCACACTTCCTCACAACAGGCCTCTGCTGCTGGTTTTATAATCTAAAATAAGTGTGCGCAGGCTGTCCTCTCTTCTGCCTTTATGTTATGATTCATATTCACTAACTGCAGGTATTCAGCTTCTCTTTGGCCTTTGTTCCCTTATGCAATAAACATGGTCGTGCAACAGCTTCTCCTTCACCACCAAACTACCTTTACTACACCAAACACTGTTGCTGTTATTAAAGTGCGTATCAGTGTGCGGTTACATGGGAGTTTGACTACAATACCTTGACACTGAGGACCCTTCAAGCTGCCGCCGCCGCCCATGAGGTATAGCTCATGGGCAGTGGGACTTAAATCCTGATGTTTGATTGTCTCCTTTGGATGAAATTACAGCTTTATCCAGGCTCAAAGAGAATCATATTTCCCGCTGTTTTTCTCTCCGCCAGCACTGTAAAAATACAGCGAGTCAGTCTCCAGGTGGAAAAAGAAACAAAGCAGTTATCTAATTAAATGTATCTAGTTGCTTGCAGAGCTTTGTGGGGTTTTGTGAACATCAGTCAAAGCTGGCATCATGACTTCAGAGAGAGATGTGATGGCCTGTGAAAAGAAACAGCAAAACATACATTTTAAACTAAAAGGGTCTTTCATGTTTTTATATGATTAAAATATGTTTTTATTTGATGTTATTTTCTGTCAAACCCAGGGGATAACATTACAGCAGCACTTATTTCTACTGAGAATCTGCTGTTTTCATGTTTTATTTTGATATGGTTTTCATGCAAAAGTGGTAAAAATGTGAGTTTAAGCTTCTCAAATTTTAATTTGAGAAAAAATTGTGTGCTTTCTTTACTTTATTTAATGATAACCGTAACATCTACAGATTATGTAATTTGCAGACATCACCTCTGGCACTGGAAAAATATGACAAACTTTTATTTACAGCTCTGTTTTTTATTTTGGGACGGCTTTCATATAAGTACTTTTTTAGATGGCCTAAGTTTTGGATGCTCAGAGATGATTTTACATCTCATTATTGATATATGAAAACCACAATAGGCAATATTTTGTTGAATACCTTTAATATGCTCTATGGACAAACATATTGGACCACCTATACATTATACCCACAGGAGCTTCCAAAAATTGTCCAAAAAGTCTTGGTAAGGTGACACATTAAGATTTCCCTTCACTGGAACTAAGGGCCCACCAGGCCAACCCCAGAAAAACAACCCCACAACATTACCCCTCCTCCAACAAACTTTAGTGTTAATGCAGTTCAGTCAGGCAGGTAATGTTCTTCTGACATTTGTCAAACCCAGAATCGTCCATCAGACTGCCAGATAGATTCATCACTCCACAGAACACATTTTCACTGCTCCAGAGTCCAGCGGTGGCATGCTTTTCACCACCCCATCTGATGCTCGGCATTGCGCTCAGTAGTGCTAGGGTTACGTGTAGCTGCTCTGTCATAGAAACCCATGTCATGAAGCTCCCGGTGCACAGTTTTTTTGTGCTGATGTTCCAGAGCAGGGTTGGAACTCTGCAGTTACTGAGTCAGCAGAACGTTGGCGACTTTTACCCACTATGCGCCTCGACACTTGGCGACCCCGCTCCGTATCTTTACATGCTTTGATTCCTGAAAGCTTCTATTTTGCATTAATGCTACCTACAGTTGCTGGTGGAGTATCTAGGAGGGAAGAAGTTTCACCAACTGACTTAATGCAGTATCACAGTATCACACTGAAATTCGGTGAGCTCTTTATAAAATGACCCATTCTTTCACAAACATTTGTAAAGTAGACTGCAATGTTAGCTTCTTGATTTTATACACCTGTGGCAATGGGACTGAATGAAACACCAGAATTGAGTGATTATGGGGTGTGGTCCAATGCCTTTTTTTCATATAGTATTGCTTTTTTGTTGAAGTTATATCTCCATGCTAAGCAGTCAGGTATCTTAGCCAAAAAACAGTGGCCTGCCTCTGATTTAAATTTAGGCATTGTTACAATTAAGCAAATGAGGTATTAATTAGTGACTTTGCAAGGTGCTGGTATAGCATTTTTTCTTACTTTGAGACTGAGGCAGGTTGGCTTTGTATGTACAGAAGTCTTTATGGTTATCAGTAGGTGTTCTGGAGCTTTAGTTTCATATAACAGTCTTCAAAATGTATTTTTGTTCTGACTCCTTGTTCAAAACATTTGCTCAAATTTACATTTAGTAAAACCTCTGAACAAAGATCTGATCAACAGCTCAAGAAAAGCTACTAAAAGGACCTGATGGTGAGATTTTTACTTTAAACGATCCAAATTTTTTCCTCACTGCTGTAGGCATACTGGTTTCTGGTAGCTTATGGATATTTTTAGCCAACACTTTATTCAGTTCAAAAGCATTTAGTTTAGTTTAAGTGTTACTTTTCTGTCTGATTGTAAAACACAGGGTCAAGTTGCACAGAGCCAAAGTATCCTCACTGAGGTTGGTTCTCACAAGGATAGAAGTACATGAACTCACACTCACACACATTAACCTTCATTCAGTCTGCTCCTGCAAACTGGGTGAAAAACAGCCTTTTCTCCTGAAAGGTCACAGTGAGATTTGAGTGACAGCTTTAAGTCCTGCGCTCATATTACAATTTACAGCTGAGGCGTCTTCGTGGGAAAGGCCGGGAGTACGGGGAAGCAATTAATTGTAATGAATAATGGGACAAATCTGGTTGGCATATGACCACTAATGCTCCTTTTTTCTCCAGAGGATTATGATGGTGATGCCAGCCACACCGTGGCATACGCCTGCACACTAATTGAAATGTGTGAGGATGTCAGTGTCTTTTTCTATTTCTTCTTAGTTCAAAAGAATATGAGATTTTTCTACTTCATTTTTTAGTGTATGTTCAAATGTCATGGATTTTGCTGACTTTATAAACTGAAGTCATAATTACTAACCACTCAAATATGGTAAAAAGCTGTTTGAAATGAATGAATGAATTGTTCTAAAAGGCTTTATAAGATGCCTTTGCTGTAATTTTTTACATGTGATACAGTTTCAAAGCTTGCAGTCTATGAAGAAATAGGAAACGTACAGGTTTTTTAACTAAAAATTATCAAAGGAAATAAAGGAAATTTAAATGTTATTTAAAGAAAATAACATGGAAATGTCAGGATTAATGAAATGAAAACTCTAATGAAAACTGTAATTATTTTAAACTAGTCTAGTCTAAGCTTTAGCTGCTAAACAGCATGTTAGGAGGTCAAAATTATGATTATCTGGTACATTGAAAGGAACCAATTGAGGTGGTTCGGACATCTAATCAGGAAGTCTCTTGGGCGCCTCCTAGGTGAGGTGTTTTGGGCATGTTCCACTGGGAGGAGGCACTAGAACAGAGTCAGAACACACAGGAAAGATCACATCTCTTGGGTGGCTTGGGAATGCCTCAGTGCTCCCCAGCAACTGAAAATGAAAGGATGGATGTAGTTGCAGTGGGCAGAAATCAAGAGAGGACAAATAACCAACTAAAAAACAAACAAACAGAATTTTAGGATAGTTCTTTGTTTTAAGCTATTCCCACTGGATGTTTCATACATGCAAAAAGTTGAAGTTTGACTGTGAACACACATATTGACTGTGTCTCCCATACAGTTTTGGTTCATCTTTTGCAGGGCAGCCCAGTGTGGGCCCTGGTACAGGTGTGAAATGTTGGCCACATTTCAAAAGTGCAGGAGTCTAGTGTCCCCTGAGACTGCATTACCTAAAATATGATCAAAGGTTATAGATGCGAAAAACTGTTTGTCACCCTGCTATATTTTCCATTAACTGTCACTCTTTGGGCCATCAAACTCCATCCCCAGAGTTTCATATGAAATAAATGTGAATGTTCCACATGTTCAGTTTATATTTACCACCATAGACTACACATTGACTCAGTGTACTGCCCTGAATTGGTTCAAATACTGGACTTCGGATGGTAGTGACACTATCAGACATACAATTTTATGTATAATTTTGACCAATTAAATAGAAAACTTTCAAACTAATTTCCCTTCTCTACTAGATATACATTCTGATGACTAGATTTTAATGTGGTAAAGGTTTCCCTTTAATAAAATAAGCTCTATAACAAAATTTTACATTTTCTAACATATCAATTTCTCCACTCTGTTCCATATGCACGAGGACTGAGCCCCTGTACATATGGAATATGTACCAAAGTGAAATAACAGTCTCTTCACTCAGAGTACCAATGTTACAGAATAACTGTAGATTATTTATGCTTTTCTTTAAGCTCTAGTAAACTGAAGAAATTGTCTTTTTCTTCAGGCTCTTTATTGAGCTAAGACAAAAAATCTAAAAGACTTAAAAGCATTTTCTACACTGTAAAGCTTGACATGAGATGTTGCTGTATGTCATCATTTGTATGCTTGATGGGTTTTTCAGGGTTCAGTAGAACCTCTGGACTACTTTGCTGATTTGTCTGGCCATGCCATGCATGTGACAGCAGCGCTAGCATCTTCTCCAGCCCATGAGCTTGTCAGTAATTAGAAAATTTATAAGTGAGAATTATCAACCATTCACCTGGTTCCACAAACAAGTTGTAAAATAATGATGTTTTGATGACTTTTAATTAAAACTGTGAGTAAGAGCATTGGGACCAGACAGTCCCACAACAACCCACTAAGCCTTCATTTTTACAGCTAATAATTATGGTAAATAAGAAGATAATTAACTGATGGCTCAAGAAATTAATCACATCGACCACTTGTGAGGGAAGAAAGTTCAAATATTGATACCGGAGGGCTGGTAAGAAAACTGGGTAGATCTGACTAATTTAATACATCATTATTTAGTGTTATTTTGATCTACAACTTACTGCAAGTGAAAGTAATTAAAGATAAGGTTGTTTCTGAAGCATGGATGCACTAAAATGACTACCTGTGGTCCCAGATTAATTCTCCAGGGTGCTGTCTGGGACTTTCAGGGGGGCCAAAAGTGGAAAAACCTTCATTTAATGGAGGGAAATAATGGTTCAGACCTTTTGGGGCCACTCTTGAACCTCCTCTAGTTGAACAAAAACATTTTGCAAGGTGTCCTGACATTTACCTGGGTCATTCACAGGCTTTGTGCCTCTCAGTGTGTAGACAGGAAGCTCTTTCAGCTGCATTTCAATGGACATCTGCCAGTCAACCAAGAATCGTAACGGCACATTCATTTTCAAATCCAAAGAGAATATTAACATCAATAAAGCAAAAAATTTCTCTTTTTTTCTAAAACAAGAGCCTTTTGTTTCAAAGTGCAACCAACTGGTGTGACCAAATATCTCAATGACAGGAATGTGGACTGGAGTTTCAGTGCATTTAGTGATGCTGGCTACTTCTGATTCCTCCTACGCAGTGAAAATTGAGCCGTGTCTTTATGAAGAGTTTCCTAATCTTTGGCTTTTTCAGACTGCATCCATGATGTGTTCTGCCTGGCAACAATGCTTCCTTTCACATTGGACTCAACACAGTGAGTCATTCAGCAGAATGTCTCTGGCTGAGAGTGATTTTGAGTGGGCAGACCAAATGTGTTGGGAGATTTGACATTAAAACAGCTCTTTCTCCTTGGAAGACTGGATGTTTTACTGCCATTTTAGACATATTTTGTTCCAGTTTTGCAAGGTTTTCACTGGAGCATGCAAGGTCAAAATGCTACAAGACTCCCAAGAGGGTTGTGTTTTCCATCATGCCCAGCATTTAAAGAAAAGACGGACAAACTCTCAAGAGAATTTAGCTTGAAAGAAGAACCCCTTTGCTGAAAGAGTTTCAACCCTTTGGAAATGTGAATAGTTTTGAAATCCAACACCCACCTTGTTGGTTAAAATCATATTTTAACATGCTGAGGTTAAATCTTTATACTGAAGATGAAGTTTTGATGTCCATTACTCAGGGGAAAGAATTCATCACCTCAGACAAAGTGGGCTCAATGAGTTTTAAGGTCCTATACCTGCATGAAAGACTTAAAAGATCTCAAGGAAGTTCTGCTTGATCATCTGGTTATCTTCTCCAGGCTCTTATGAAAAGTTTAATGTTGGTGGTTTGCAAGATGAGCAAACTTCAACATGTAGAAGAAAGACTAAAAAGACTGTCTTTGTGTCTGTGGCTCTAAAAGTTGGGTGTGTTTTGGGTGTTCAGGACTAAAAAGGTAAATGGTTGGTAGGCAGGTTCTGGGATAAGCCTTTGGTAAAGACTGAAGAGGTGCAAGAAAATAATTTTAAGTTCCTTACCAAAAGGTTCTGCCAGTCAAAGAAGTGTCTTGATATTTAGAGGTGTTGGGTTTAGTTTTATTGTTCTTGATACATTTTTCAAATAAAAAATTAAAGATGGAAAAGCTTCTTAACTGTTATCTGCTGAAATAGCTCTGCCTTGTTCTTAATAGTTTTGAGGTTTGGGTTCAAGACTTAGCAAAACACAAAGCGAAAAGCTGTAAGAAAATTATTTGAAGACCCTTAATAAATGGATCTGGTAGTTACAGAACCATCTCAGTATTCTGACATGCTGGATTCAGTTCTTACAAGCACTGGCAAAATCCAAAATTATGAAAGCAAAGGTTTTAAAATTAAATGAGCTTAGACTAACTGGGGAGCTGGCTTATGCTGTTAAGATCCTCACTTAGACGGTAGAAGTTGCAGGTTTGAGCCTCTGGTAGATTTCATTTTGACATCCACTGTCCAAAGAGAAGACTGAAAAGACAGCTAAGAGAAGTTTAAGTGTCTGGTAAAGGTCTGCCTTTAAGTCTTGAAGGTGTTAGATCAAACTTTTGGAGAATCATTGAGTTTTCAAGTAAAATGCTCAGAGAAAAGATTGAAAAGAATGCAGACAGATGTTTGGGAGTCTGATGAGATAGCTGTGGTTGGTGAACTTTTGACTCTGAGGTCAGAAGATTTTGGTTCAGTCCTCTGGCATTTCAATAGCTTTTGAAGTCCACTGCCAAAAATGAAAACTGAAAAGAATTTTGGCTGTTACAGGTCTATCTTGAAGTTGAGTACTTAGTTTGGTTTGACTCTTAGGCAGATTTTTGAATTTTGAAGTCCAACACCCAAAGTTGAGATTGACAGAGAGAACTTTTTCAACAAAAAGGGGACCTGGTTGGGCAGGCTTGATGCGCTGCTAAACTGGCATTGGTGTAGTGTCTAGATCAAATCCCCTTGCTGCTGGTACCTGGAGCAACAAAAACACTCCTGCTCTAGTTGGGAGGGGGCTGTGTGACACAAGCAGGTTGTTGTGGGACTGGGAATGAGAGCCAAACTTCTGGAAAAATGGAATGGAAAAATTCAATTACCTTTATAGAAAGGGGCTTGGACTGTACTAAGTGTGGTAGATACAGAGGGGTGTTAGGCCTAATATTGATATTTGAATTACTGACAAAAAATTGTGTTTCTGAATTTCAAAAAATATTTAAACAAATTATTGAAAGGATGTGAATAAACTTGCAAAGCTCCTTCAGTAGAAACTAGAAGTGTAAATAAACAAGATTATTTAAACTAGTGATATCATATACCAATTCTTTAAATAAAATTAAAATAAGTGAATCAGACATTAATGTAATGCTAACACTTGAATAATTCCCACTCAATGCTATGAAACTACAAGTAACTGAAAGAACTACACACATAGCTTTAAATCAATTGTCATTTATTTATATTAAAGTGCAGTTACCGAAATGTTTGCAGTTTTCATCCCAACAGAGGTCTGAGCCCTTTGCTACAAAACAAGTTCAATGTACGCAGGCTATCTTTTTGTTATCTGGTTTCGTTTACTTTAACACTGGGGATCAGGATGAGCGTTCATGTGAAGGCGGTTAACAACTCAATAATTTAACCCAGGGTTTATCACTCAACAAGCTCGTTCACATGAAAGGAGTGGGATTGCTAGAATCTGACCAATCGATAAGTCTATTTGCAAAATAGTGGCTGGTTTTACAAAAGAAGATGAAACTATAATATTGGAAAAATATGAAGTAGTTAAACACAGACAGGCTGCTGCAGACAATGCAGCAGTACAAGTGTCTGCAACTGGTAAAGCACTGTACAGTATTTTATCCTTTAAAAAGATCTATGTGAATACGTTACCAATTCAAGAGCTGGAAAAGACTGGCGAGAATAATATAATTCAGCTTGCTTGAAACCAGGAAAGAAAGTCGACTGTGTGAGTTAGAGTTTCACAGCTCTGTCAGGAGGACACAGGAGAATCTGACAGATTGTCATTCCATTAAATGAATGTTTCGATGTGTGTGAGAGTTTTAGTTTTTGTTCTTACAGCTGCAGCCCTGGCGGTGGTCCAAGAGCAAATAAAGAACAACATGAGACACAAATACAAATAGGATCATATATTAAGGCTAATAGAATGATTAAACTGATGTAAAATTGTTTGAAGACAATGGGAATTAAACCAGTAAAGTTTCTGTAAAAACCTATATTTATTACTGATGCCTAATGACTTTTGACACTTTACACCCTCCTGCTAGGCACACAGAGGTCTGAGGGATCTTCCAGGATCGGTGACGTTATTTTCCAGAGTACTGATTGGTCAGCAGGCGGTGATTTCTTACCTGTTGATTTCCAATCTGGATTTTGAACTGCTTGGGCAGGTTAGATCTGCAGCATAAATTACCCAGGCACTAGACCCTGGTAAGAAGTGAACCACTGTCATCATACTGACAACTCAGAGTGAACCCTGAAGTTATGTGGATAAGCCTCAATCCAGCTTCATACAGGCTTCAGATTAGCAATTTTAGGTTAAGTGAAGCCAGATTCTGGAAATACATCCTGAGTATGTTGTGGAAGAGAACAGAGGCCTCTGTGGTTGTGGTAAAGCTTAATTTTAAACCTAAGCAGCAAGTGTCACGGACATAGCTTAAACTACAGCTCACAGCTAATAGAAAAATTCAGTGAAGTTTTCTGCTGAATAAAATTTACAGTCTAGGACCATGTTTGGGAAAGCATCCTCGCAACAATTAAAACTAGAAAAGCACTCATACAGGGCAGACCTCCGCCAAGCATGATCCAAGGCATGTTCATCAAAGGCACCCACATCAAAGGCATGATCATCATAGTGCCTTTGGTGATCACAAATGCATACAGATATCTGATATCTGATATCACTATTACTTCAACAGTTATTGATCTCAGAATTTTTTGTTCGGCATGATCCCATCACCCAAAATTTTAATCACCTCTTCCTTTTATGAAGCCGAATCCATTAAAAAAAAAATTTCAGCCAGATCTGTCCATAACCTTCTGAGTTATTTTGCCCACAAACAAAAAAACGCATGCTGATGAAAACATATACAGTACCTCCACCATCTTGGTTAAGGTCAAATATGTGCACCCATACAAAGAATGCTGCTTTCGGAATGTGTTCTTTATATGATAGGCTGTTGGTATGGCAGGTTGTTAATTTGATCTTTTTTTTTTACTTCTTGCTCAACAAGTGATAGGCCCCTTATCAAATTTTAATTAATAATGAATATAGGAGCAGGATATCTGTGCACTTATTGTACTGTAGAGAACATTCAGACACCCTTTAAAGCCAAGCCGTAATGACTTCTTTAAATGTCACCGTGGAGTGTGCTGTTATATACGTCAGATTAAAATCTCATTAACTTGGAATGAGTCCCCGGCACCTGCAGGAAAGCAGCAGATTTTTTTTTTTTTCTTCAAAGGAAATCTGATGGCAGAGGCAGTACAACATTAAAGAGGAGGATTTATCCGCAGCCAGTGATTCAGTCAAAAGCACTTGATCGATCCTGTTCCCGGCTCCTTTCCCTCAATATTACCACAGACTTGTCACAAACTCCCTCAGAGCATCAGAGAGGATGACGAGCCCCGGGCAGGCCGTGATATTTCAGACTGTCGGCGAGGGCGACCTGCCCTTTACCTCAGCAGTCGCTGAGGATTCCTCCACTCCTCTGTCTTTTGTTTGGGAAGGAGGAGGCTGGGACTGAGGCCAAAAACAAAGACAAAACATGGCAGGAACATATTTCACTTTTAACTCAGAAGGTCAACGAGTGCCTCAGGTGGAAGGCTTTCCTTCCTGTGACCTCTGACCTGGAAAGCCTTAAAGCTGCAAATTACATGCCCTGTGGGCTGAATGGTGACATTTCCCTTTATTTAAATGAAGCAGAAACATATGCATCTTTTAGAATGATATGCAGATCTTGCCTCTCTGTAACTGCAGGCCAGGTTCTAATGGTGATGTTGATCTACTAACAAATGAAGAAGGGGCTGGCTCACAAAAAAGTATTTAATTTTGTTAGATTGTCTTTCTTGCTTTGATAAATGAAATTTTTAGACTCAAAGTGATTCAAGTCAATAGGAACAGAATTTGCAGGAGAATCTTTTTGTTTAAAAGTTTTCTTCAGCACACAGTAATTCAGACTTGGCTGTCAAAACATCCAAAGCTATGAAGCCAAAGAAAAAGATATTTAAAAATTATATTTTAAACCTGTTTTTCTTCATGCAGAAATGCTGAATCTTTCAAAACAAAACCTGCATTTGACGGAGTTCAGGCGCCATCTGGTGTCCACACCACATACAGCAGTTACCTATGGTCACTTGTGTTGGGAACACTAATTTTAGAATCTGATATGTGTATAAATCCATTGATAAAATGCCACAGATGAATGATTTAAACCTCAGTTTTAATTCTACAGAAAGCATTTCCTGTTTGAACAGCAAAACCGTCACGTATGTGCACACATCCACAAAAAAATGGATCAATATTAATGTCAGCCCTTTTGCACACAGTGGTTATTGATTAACTGGTGATCTGTTAATCATCCTAATGCACCTGTTGCTCACACTGACCACAATTCACGTTTATTTCCTGCCAGATGAACCCACAGTGGACAATAAAGACTTCACAGATAATAACATTTGATGAAGTTTTATTAGGTACCATAAAAGCTTTTTCAGAGGCTTTTCCAAAGACAGAAAATTTAGTTTCTGGCATGAAAAGGATCATAAGTGTCCATATTATACATAATGGTAAGGAGCTGTGATCTGTCCATATATATTATGGGTTTAAAATTCAATATATTTCAACTAATGATAATCATGTAGACTTATCAAGTAAATCTTCTTTTTATTTTTTCCTTCCAGGACAGTTTCTATCATCCAAATAGAATTTTATTGCTGCTAATTTTAAGGGCAATTTTATGTACACTCCCTTTCTTCCATTTTATGACTCAGATTCTTGTGGGTTTGGCCAACATTTTCGTTAGTTACACAAATGTGTGCACTACCCACTCCTGTTGTTTCAGTTAGTTATAGTTCAGTTTTAATTTAATATAATACCTTGGTGAAGTCTTTTCAGTGTCACTTTGCTTCTGAATTTGGTTGAAAAGTGAAAATAACACCTCTGTGAACTCAGACAACTAGCAGTGAGGCAGGGGTGGAATTTTGACTGGCCAGAGGCTCGTGCAAATAAATGCCCACAGTGAGACACAAGCCCATGAGAAACATAAATTACTGGTAGATATACCCTCACTGGCTACATCATCAGGTATACCTGCTGAAATCCTCATTAATATCTAATCAGGTGATCACTGTACAGCAGCTCAATGCATTTAGGCACGTAGATACCAGACTGATTGCTGGGACTTTCCTGCAGAACCATCTCTAGCATTTACAGAGGATGGTCCAAAAAGAGAAAATATCCAGTGAGTGGCAATTCTGTGGGTGAGGATGCCTTCTTGATTCCAGATGTCAGAGGAGAATGGCCAGGCTGCTCTCAATTGATAGGAAGGTGATACTAACTTAAATAATCACTCTTTATAGCAAAGGTGTGCAGAAGAGCATCTCTGAACACAATTCATCAAACCTTGAAGCAGACAGGAACCCAGCAACAGAATACTACACCAGGTGCCGCTCCTGTCAGGTAAGAACAGGAATCTGATGTTATAATTTGCACAGGATAACCAAAATTGGACAGTGGATAATTGGAAAACTGCTGCCTGGTTTGATTAGTCAGAATTTGGTGTAAATAGCAGGAATGTGTGGATCCATCCTGTCTTGTATCTGTGGAGGTGGTGTGATAGTGTGGGGGGATATTTTCTTGGCACACTTTAGGTCCCTTAGTATCAGCTGATTGTTGTTTAAAAAGCACAGCCTACCTGAGTATTGCTGCCGACCATGTCCATCCCTTGATGACTACAGTGTACTCGTCTTCTGATGGCTGCTTCTAGCAGAATAACACACCATGTCACAAATATCAAATCATCTCAAACTAGTTTCTTGGACTTGACAGTGAGTTCAGTGTACTCCAATGGCCTCTACAGTCACCAGATCTTAATCCAATAGAGCAACTTTGGAATGTGGTAGGATTTGGGAGAGTTACATCATGGTTGTGCAGCTAGCAACTCTGCAGCTACTGTGTGAGGCTATTATGTCAATATGGATCAAAATCTCAGAGGAATGTTTCCAGCACCTTGTTGAATCTATGCCATGAAGAATTAGGGCAATTCCAAACAAAAAGTGGGTCCAACACCTTACTAGCAAGGGCCATTTAGTGTGTTTAAGTATTATCCAGTTATACAGTACCTGGATAGGATTGGGTGTGAAAATAAAATCTTTAAAAAAAAATGCTATTTCATTTAAATTAAGCTGTTGAATTAAGTATTTTTGGTTTAACAGACAAACACTTACTGTTTACATCTTGGCATGAGGGTATGTTACATTTTGCTTCATCAGTCGGGTATCAGGGAGTCTAAAGAATGAAGTAAGTAAGCCAAATGAGAACACCTAGATTGAGGCTCATGCTGTTGGTGAAATGAATAAAACAGTGTCACAGGAACAAATAATAAGTACCGAAAACATTTGGTTTTAGAATGTAAAAACATTCTACTACTACAGAGCAAAAGAAAAAGCGGTGTAACTGACAAGGCCATTATGACAACTTTAGGTGAGTAACTTCATGATTACTGACATATTTCTTAAATTCACATTTTGTGATATCTGCTTTTCAAGTCTTTAAAAGAGCCTTAAACCTTCTTTAAAAAGTGATCACACAACTTAAACATAAAATTAAGACAAGATTTAATTAAACCGATGATGAAATTTTTACAGTGTAAATTCACCACCACCATCTCGTACATTAAAACATTTGTTTGAATTACACTTGAAGTCCATTTCTAACACTTTCAGTTTATGCACAGATTTAAATCATGACGTTAGTGCTGTACACATGTAATCGTTAATAATGAAAGTAACATGAATAAATCACATTAAATAAACATCAAAAAGGATTTCAAAGGTGTCGGAAACTACAGTCCATAAAAAGGAAAATGAATGACTAAACATCTCCGCGAGACAAGAGCAAGTCTTCTGAAAATGAATGGATCTGAGGTGGAAAGGACTTGGCACACAGTCGGGCCAACATGCTGGCAAATATTCACACTTAGTCTTTGACATCAGAGAGAAGAAAACGGGAGATTAGTTTGGCCGCTGTTCAGATGAGCCCAGCTTGTTCCAGCTGTTTCCACCGTGTTTGAACACCCAAGTTTCCAGCCACTAGAGAGCAGCAGTCTCCACAGCGTGACTCCTCTCTTTCATTTGATCTGATTTGCATGGAGTGCTTCTTACCCTGCCCATATTTTACAATAAATTAGACTCAGAGTTTGAAGGTCTGTAAATTCTCCTCACCGTCTGAGAGTCTCCAAACCAACACCCGAGCTCAGACTCTGATGATGCTGATGGAGGAGGAGGCCCTGTGCAGCTGGAAAAGAAGGAGATGGTGAGATGGATGGAGTCCACATGAACATGAATCACAGGAGACACGTGTTGCCTCATGTCACAATAAGTGATGAACGTCAGAGATCTATTAGCTGATCAATGAGTGTGAGCAAGCTTAAGGCTCACTGGAAGTTCTTGCTTCAGAAAAATTTTTAATGAACCAAAGTTAAAGTCTAATATTTTAATATTTTTTAAATCTGGGTTTAATTTGGGTGAGTATTTCAATTCTTGCAGAGATCTCAGAGTTCAGAGGGAAACGTGTATGAAACGAAAGCAAATGCAACTTTAATATATCGATTTTTTAAAAGAATTAAAACTACGAGAAGCATGTAATAAACTGCAAGGGGACTTGAATGCTGTGAAACGCCAATAAGAAAGCACTCTTAGGATGGCTGCAAGTGGTGGCAAAAAGAGAAAAAGGCTGCATTACTCTGAGTATTTATAAAGCTTTAATGGTTAATGGCATTATAAAGATGATGTACTTATCTTACTGGGCTTTTGAAAAATGTATTTTACACTTAACAGCAAAAACCTGTTTGAGTAAACAGCGTGAGCTGCACATGGTGGGCGGTTGACTGACCCACACATTGTGAGCACTGAAGGTTCTCGCTGCAGGAAAGGCCAATTAGAATATGAGGTGTGAACTAACTTGTGATGGACTGATGCACTCTGGACAAACGCTACCTTATATACATACAGACAGGTGACAAATCAAAGGAAAATCAGATTGTACAACGAGACAGCAGAGGACAGCATCCTATAATGTTTTAAGTTTCTCAAACTCCACACTCACTTTTTTAAACATTTTGCAATGAAATGCGACATAAGTTTTGGGACAATGACACATTCCACAGTGTATTTTAAATATGATTCAGGTGTAGATTTTCAGCTTTAATTCAGGAGGTTTGACAAAAGAATTGCAACTGTTCGGTAATTACAGCCATTTTTATAAGTAGTTCTCCATTTTCAGGTGCTCAAAAGTAATGGGACAAACGAACCTAATTTTAAATATAAGGATTATTTTTAATACTTTAATGAAAATAGTTTACAATCAATGACTAGTCCAGAACCCATGGACATTGCCAGATTCTGTGTTTCCTCCATGAGATGCTCTGCTAAGCCAGCAGTTGCTGCTTGTTTATTGGTCTCTCTGTCATCAGTCTTCAGTGACTGAAAAGCTGTTCTGCTGGGTTGAGATGAAGTGACTGACTTGGCCTTTGAAGAATTTTCCATGTCTTTGAATTGAGAAACTCTTGTGTCACTTTTGCAGTAAGCTTTGGCTCATTATCCATTTGCACTGTGAAGCACCGTCTAATCAGATTTGCAGCGTTTGGCTGAATCTGAGAAGAGAGTACAGCCCTGAACACTTCAGAATTCATCCTGCTACTTCTATCAGGCACATCATCAATAAACACTCATTATCCAATTGCACTGGAAGCCATACATTGCCATGCCATTACACTGCCTTGTTTGACAGATGATGTGGTATGCTTCAGATCATGAGCTATTTCTTTCCTTGTCCATACTTTTCTCTTCCCATCATTCTAGTAAATGTTCATCTTTGTTTCATCTATCCAAAGAATTTTTTTCCAGAACTGTTTAGGCTCTTTTATATGTTTTCTGCCTAAGTCTAATCTGACCTTCTTACTGTTGAGTGTAACCAGTGTTTTTACCTTGTTGTAAACCTTCTGTATATACATTCAAGAAGGCATCTCTTGATTTTACAGTGATGTACCCACCTCCTTCAGAGTGTTCTTGACTAGATGTTATGAAAGTTTTCTCCTAACCAAGGAAATATTCTGGGATCATCCACTTTAGTCTTCTGTGGTATTCCAATCCTTTTGGCGTTGTTGAGTTGGCCAGTTCATTCCTTCCTTTTAAGAATGTGTTGTTTTGGGCTCTACTAAAGTTTTTACTATCATTCTGATTTCTGGTTTATTTTGTTTTTTTGGCCCAATAATGACCTCCATCACGTGCATCAACATTTCTTGGGACCTCATATTCAAAGTTTCAGACAACAGCCACCAAATGCAACACCTAGAATCAACTCCAGATCTTTGATCTGTTTAGTTTGTCATGGAATAATTAAGGAACAGGCCATGAAATCGCTTATCAGTCAACTGTCTAATTACTTTTGTGCCCATTAAAATGGTGTGCTATATATAAAAATGGCTGTAATTCCTCAACAGTTAATGCAAATGTTTTGTAAAATCCTTGAATTAAAGCTGAAAGTCTGAACTTTGATCACATTTTGACCATTTGATTCAAAATCCATGCTGGTGGGGTACAGAAAAAAATTACACAAAAAAAGTAATGTCCCAAAACTTATGGACCTAACTGTTTAGAAAAAAAGTAGCTAAAAATGATAAAATATTGCTGATAAAAAATGATAAACAGTAAAAAACAATAGAAAAGGCAATGCAACATATATAAAGAGACAGTATACAGAGGTGACACAAGCTGTGATCCAAGTTTTTAAGTTCCTAAAACTAATCAGTGGGTGAAGTAACTGAAAACAAAATGCAAAAACAGAGAACTGCAAATTTTAAATATTTGCTTCAAATCCTCATTAATATGTCTGGAGGAGGTCAGGAGAGCGGTACAACAGTGAGTGTCTACCACCATCTGTAAAACACGATGGAGGCTCTGTCATAGTTTGGGGCTGCATATCAGCCAGTGTACTGCCCGTGAAGTAAAAGCCTACCTGGATAGAAAGACACACAATGGAACACTATCAGTCATGGATTTACCTCCCCAGAGCTGGGACCTCAACATTATTGAAACAGTGTGGGATCATCTTGACAGAGAAGGAAACAAAAGGCAGCCAACAACCAAAGAAGAGCTTTGGAATGTTCTTCAAGAAGCCTGGAGAACTATTCTTAAAGACTGTTTAAAGAAATTACAAGAAAGCTTTGCTAAGAGAGTTCAGGCTGTGTTAAAGAATAAAGGTAATTATATAAATTATTGACTTTCAAGGTTGCTAGAATTTCACAAACTCTGTTTTTGCCTTATTTACTGTATTTCCATTTACACTATGTTTGCATGATTCGATAAATCATTCCACCTATTCCTTATTTTCTTAGCAACACATAAAGACATGAAGGCTGGCTTGAG
The DNA here is from genome assembly GCA_015106775.1 of Etroplus canarensis. Taxonomy (NCBI): domain Eukaryota; kingdom Metazoa; phylum Chordata; class Actinopteri; order Cichliformes; family Cichlidae; genus Etroplus; species Etroplus canarensis. The sequence goes on from VUQH01085209.1 coordinate 20,203, forward strand.
ATTATTGCACAGTACTGTATATTAGGAGTGTTTTCAACAATCCACTATTTGTCAAGCTCAGAGGATGGCTCATTTTGATGACACTGGTTGTAACCTTGTCTAGTTATTTTTGAATCGCACGTGGCTCAGCTCACAATAATTTATTTTGCATTTTAAGGGCTCGCTTTTTACTGCATCTGAAGTGGTTGAGCTACATTATCTTTACTGGCCAGGTTATGGGTTGACTGGTGGTAAAAATCACACAAACCCACAAAAACGGCAAATATAGCAATCATTCATAAGAACATCTGAAAGTCAAGCAAATAATGGGAGTGTCCAGGGAGAAACTTGCCAGGAGTGGGCCTTAAAATACAGTAGAAAACTGGAAGACAGCAGTTATTCAGAGGCCATGAGCAGCAAATCCACCAGCTAATTAACAAGCTTCCTGTATTAGCAGGAGGACATGTTTTATTTTAATTGTTAAGCAGTGTTACGGAGAAACCTCCCAGATTGTGCGGCAGCTTGGTGACGAACATGCTCTCTTCCAGGTGTTTTACTGCTCCCTAATTCTCCTGATGTATCCAGTCTGCTGGATGTTTGCATATTCTGTAAATGCACATATTCTGTGTTCCCCTGCTTCTTTTTTAATGACTTATGTTTTATGATTTGTATTATTCCTCCTCTGCTGTCAAATACTGAAATAAAACTTCTTATTCCAGATAGATGCCCGTCCTGTTCAGCAACTTTGTAATGAGACTGTGAAAATGCAGCCTCACTCTCTCTACCCAACACTTCAAGTGAAGAAATGTTCTAGCTGATGTTATTGTGCACCAGCAATTAAAATTGTTGATGAGGAAGATGGCACTTTGAATTATAAATGAATGTATGGCCAGTAGGGGGCGCTGTAGTCAGGACACGTGTAGCTTATATGAGAGTGAAGCTGCTGGGTTTTAAAGAGCAAATCATCTGCCTGTTCAGTTTTATCGAGGAGATGCTCAGCAACAACCAAACGTTGCTCAACTCTGATTCCAGCCCGGCTGTTTTATATTTAGCTGTGATGGCAGCAGCTCTAGTTGCTAGGAGATCTCTGATGCAACTACAAAGACTCTACAGAGGAAACAAAATACTCCTGGCAGCCAGGAGTTAGTGTGTATTGTAGAGAAGTGCTGCAGCAAAATCAAAAGAGGAGGAAGAGGAGGAAGTTTAGTAAATGAGTCACCCTGCTGCTGCGGACGGCTCCATTGTGGTAGATGGGCGAGCTGCCAGCTGAAGCGTTGTAGTAGGAGGAAGTGGCTCGGACCAGCGGCCTCTTGGCTTTCTCCTTGGTGCCGTTGGAGTCATTGTCTTTGATGATGTCGTACTGCCGGCAAAAGAGGGCGATGACGGCTGGCAGAGAGCAAAAGAAAAGTCAAAAACATATGAACCATTAAGATGAATGTGCACACACACAGTGGGAGAATTTCCAGGATTTTTTTCACTCGGGTCCACAGGAAATGAGAACATCTGATCAAAAATAAATACAGAGAGGAAAACTGTAGAAAACACTGGGCACAGTTTTTAGGCTCATGTGCAGATTTAATTACATACACAAATTTAAGCATGTTTTGTATTGAAAGTAAAAGTCATGATCTATGAAAGTTAAAGCATCAAAACATAGATCATTCGCGAGTAGATTTCTATTTAAAAAGCTGCAAATAACTCAAGCTTTAACACACACAATATCAATAAAAGTAGTGGACCACACCTCTTAATCACTGAATTCAGGTGTTTCAGTCAGTCCCTTTGCCACAGGCTTATAAAATCAAGCACCTAGCCATGTAGTCAGCCTTTACAAACATTTGTGAAAGAATGGATTGCTCTAAAAAGCTCACTAAATTCCAGCATGGTACTGTAACAGGATGCCACCATTGTAACAAGTCAGTTTGTGAAACCTATTCCCTCCAAGATATTCCACCATCAGCTGTACAAATGTGACAAATCACATTTCTCAATCTGGATGAGTCTGGGTTTGGTGAATGCCAAAAGAACATTACTTGCCTGACTACACTGTGCTAAATGTAAGTTTGGTGGAAGAAGGATAATCCTAATAGTTTTTTTCTGGGGTTTCCTGGGCCCCTTGGTTCCAGTGAAGGGAAATCTTAATACTTCAGCTTCCAAAGACATTTTGGACAATTCTATGTTTCCGACTTTGGGGAAACAGTTTGGGGAAGGCCCTTTTCTGTTTCTTGTAACAGTGCCTCGGTGCACAAAACAAGGTACAGTAGATAAAGGCAGGTTGGATGAGTTTGGTGTAGAAGAACTTGACTGGGCTCCACAGAGCCCTGACCTCCACCACATCCAACACCTTTGGGATGAACTAAAAGAGACTGCGAACCAGGCCCTCTCATCCAACATCAGTGTCTGACCTCACAAATGCTCTTCTGGATGAAAGGGCAAAAATTCCCACAGAGACACTCCAAAATCTTGTAGTAAGCCTTCCCAGAAGAGTGGAAGCTGTTATCACTGTAAAGGGGTGACCAACTCCGTATTAATGGATATGGATATAGAATAGGTTGTCAATAAAGTGTCTGTAGATGTAATGTGTATATGTGTACGTGACCCAACACGTTTGTCCATATATACTCATGTAGTAAATATTATGGAGTACAAAGTACAATACATGTATTCAAAATATAGTGAAATAGAAGTAGAAAGTAGCAGAAGAAAGAAGTGCAGTATAACTACTTCTATAAAGTAATGTTATGGTCCACTGCTGGTCATATCCATGCTCTCCAATAGACTTGAGCATTCTAAGATTGACAGGATACTATTCTAATGGCATTGGTGGGAAGCACAAGAGGGGCTGGAGCCACCCATAGACAGTAAGAGCTGTTTTCATACAGACTCAACATTTCTGTGGGAAAATGGCTCCAAGCTCCCTTTGCACTATGACCTCAGCAAACACCTTCATGATGGGCTCAATGGTTAGTTTTGGTCATACTGAATAAAACAGTTAAATTTGTAAATCATGGTCATTTTTAGAGTTACGAAGTAGGGTTATCCTGAATATACTTCAATACGCCAAGATGGCAACAGCAAAAATACTTGTCTTGAGGCTTCACAGGACTTCACTAACAAATGTGTGATGTCACAGTATCTACATCCATGGTGCAACCCCATGTGTCCATTTGCATCCCTGACCCACACACATGCAGGCTGACCTGCCCACAGCAGCAGCACAGTGGTGATGATGAGCAGTTCTCCGGTCTGTAGGTGAGGGGTCATGCCCAGACCCTCCATTGCTGGTTCATCTGAGAACAAAGAAAGATTCAATGTCATCAAACTTAACCGAAAATTTTCAATATATGTGTCACATTATGGACAAGGTTTTTCATATTCTACACCTATCTTCTATCCACAAATCCTATTCAATAATTAATCCATTCATTCACTGTGACTGTTAATTAAATAGTCCACATTAAATCCACACTGGGTGTTGCATTTAGGATAATAAAGGCACACTTGAGCAAGTGTGACAGTATGACTCACTGATGTGTTTTTAATGGACACCACAGTGGAGCTTTGTGACACAGAGGCATAAGATGCACTAAACCAGACTTTGCAAACACAATACTTAATGGGATTTTATTATTATTTTTTTTCTATTATAATTTGACATTTTAAGTGATAAATGAAAGCTCTTCTGGTCAAAATAGTGGAAACGCTGTAGATACGTATGTATATATGAGTATACCACATTAGGCATTTTTTATAGTCTTAGTTTAATGGCTTACACATTTGCCTTGGTTTGAGACCAGGTGGTGACACAAGTCCCTTCCACAATGAAAAGGTTGCATCAGGAAGATCAAATGCACTCATCAGTGGTTTCTGACCTTGCCCTTTACACACTGAGATGTCTCCAGATTTTCTGAATGTTTAACACAGTAAATGCAGACCTAAGTATTCCGTAGTCTTGTACTGAGAAATGTTCAGTTTGAAATGACTTTTAACTAAATAGTAACAAATTTTGACACAAATGGTTGAGCCACAACCTTTGATAGATGCTACTTTTATACCCAATCATGATACCTCATCTGCTCCCAGTTAGCCTGCTTCATGTGAAGTCCTCCAAAATGGTGTTACTTGAATATTCTGTGAACTTTTGAGTCTTATTTTAACTCTGTCCTAACTTTAGTTTTGGATTGCAGCCATCAAATTCTAAATTACATTTGCGATTTGGTCAGTAAAACTATTGAAAATCAATTCTTTGTGATTTTGTTACTTAAATAATGGTTCATGTGTATTGACACATCACTTTTTGTTTTCAGTGCATTTTGGAAAATATCCCAACTTTTATGGAAATTAGGTCTGTATTTATCATTCATGCTTATGCTAAATAACTTTACTTTAAAGAGCATAATTCCTCACGGTTATCACACCAAACTTTGTATTCGAGGCAATCACATCAAAGTGTCTTGTGTCTTTTAGTCTGTGTTTGTGTAGCTTTATGCATGCAGTTTTTTCCAGTACTCAGTAAAGGATTCTTTTACAACATCAGTTTCAAATGATCGGGATGCTGGACAAAATGTAATCTCATTAACTAATATTTTATATACAAAAAAACATGGAAAACATATCTAATGTTGGAAGTAAGACATTTTACTATCTCATGAAAAATTCTATACTTCATCTTAAATTTGATGGTAGCAAAACTATTTTTAAGAAGTTGGGACAAGGGCAACAAAAGGCTGGAAAAGTAAGTGCTACTAAAAAGAAACAGCTGAAGGAATGTGTTGCAACTAATTAAGTGAATTCGAAACAGGCCAGTAATGTGATTGGGTATAAAAAAAACACCTTAGAGTCTTTCAGAAGTAAAGATGGACAGAGGTTAAGCAATGCGAGAAACTGCATCTATAAATTGTGGATCAATTTTGGAATGATTTTCGTCAATGTAAAATTGCAAAGACTTTAATTATTCCATCATCTACAGTACATATTATCATCAAAAGCGTCAGAGAATCTGGAAACATCTCTGTGCTGAAATCGAAGACCTCATGCAGGTGATCTTCAGGCCCTCTGGCAGCACTGCACTGCAAACAGACATGATTCTGTCATAGAAATCACTGCATGGGCTCAGGAACAATTCCAGAAATCATTGTCTGTGAACACAGACATCCACAAATGCAGGTTTAAAGCTCTCTCGTGGGAAGAAGAAGTTATATGTGAACATAAATCCAGAAACACCGCCGTCTTCTCTGGGCCAAAGCTCATTTAAAATGGCCTGAGGCAAAGTGGAAAACTGTTCTGTGGTCAGACGAATCAAAATTTAAAATTATTTTCGGAAATCATGGACACCACATCCCCTGGGCTAAAGAGGAGAGAGACCATCTGGCTTGTTATCAGTGCTCAGTTTAAAAGCCTGCATCTCTGATGGTATGGGGGTGCATTAGTGCCTATGGTACCGGCAACTTGCACATCTGGAAAGGCACCATCAGTGCTGAAAGTATATACATATTTTAGAGCAACATATGCTCCACTCCAGAAGCCGTCTTTTTCAGGGAATGGCTTGCATATTTCAGCAAGACACTGCTAAACCACATACTGCAGCTATTACAATAGCATGGCTTTGTAGTAGAAGAGTGTGGGTGCTGGACTGGCCTCACTGCTGTCCAGACCTTTCACCAACTGAAAATATTTGGCACATCATGAAACGCAAAATACAACTAATAAGACTCAAGACTGTTAAGCAACTGGAATCCTACTGTATATTAGACAAGAACAGAAAAACGGTCCTCTCCCAAAATTCCAGCAGCTCATCTTCTCAGTTCCCAGATGTTTACAGACTGAAGAAGAGGGGATGCAACACAGTGGGAAACATGGCCCTGTCCCAACTTTATCTAAAACGTGTTGCTGCCATCAAATTCAAGATGACCTAGTATTTTTCATGAAATAGTAAAATTTCTCACTTTCAACAGTTAATATGTTTTCTATGTTATTTTGTGAATAAAATATTAGCTCATGAGATTTTCAAATGATTGCATTGTGTTTTTATTCATATTTTTCACAGTGTCCCAAACTTTTTGGACCTATGATTTTAGGGAGATAAAATGTAAACATCTGTTTTATTTTTTGAACTGCATGAGGCTGGAGTGTGTTTGTATGTATTTACGGTGGTCGAGGACTCCAGCTGGATAATGGTCGGTCCTCTCCAGAGTCCTGAAATGGACAGCGCGGCTGGGTGGGCTGTCGCCATGCAGCCCGACAGACTGCACCTAAATCCAAAAAGGAGAAAGATCTTCAGAAGGAAAGGGAGTACATTTTTAAGAAAAAAACTGAAGTGAAGGTGGAGCCAAGTTCTACACAGTTAAACACAAAACCCTGGGTGCATTCCCACACTGGCATTAACGGAGGATGACATTATGTAACGATGGTAAGGAACTGGCTGCCGAGTGCATATTTAGTGAGCAAGTGGTGCTTTTGTTTTTGGCTCAGATCCTGAATGATGATTGGAGGACACTGAGTAAAAGCTTGAAAGACGACAGAAAGAATATAAATTTAGGCTAAAGACTCATTTGGGGACATTTTCAGCCCCCAGGAAACCATTAAAAATTAGCTTCATGTAAAAAATAAACACATTTAAATGTGGTTTACATTCAAATAGAACATTACAGCTACAGGGGAGTTTTATAAGAGAAAATACAGTTTACCAGGCATACGGGGAAATAAATCAATCACAGAGACAAAATTACATCCACAAGAAGCCTCATTGTGCCACAGATTCTCTCTATCCCTCCGCCTACACAAACCAGCCAAAGGCTGTATGCAGCAAGTTTTCCACGGAGTTTATACAATAAGTCCTTGAGTTAAACTGGAGTGTTTGTTCTCTGTAATTCTAAAGTTTCATGCCTGCAAAGTGTCCCCCACAAGCTCTAATCTGTCCACTCATTCTGGATAATAACACCAAACTCCACTGGGAAATTCTCTCCCCTTTATCTTCTAACCTCTGCCTTCCAGGGGGAGGTCAGAGGTCAAATTCATCCCCTCTGGACCTGGCCAGGCTTCAGTGCATTGCTCAGTGACACTTCTGCAGGACATCTGTCCGCTGACGAGCACATTGAACCAAGTTCCGCAGCTGAAGGACAGTCTGTATCAGTCTATTAAGCTATAATGGAGTATAAAAAGTTTAATAGCGCCATGATAATGGAGTCACATTAGATACTCCCCCTTCAGAGAGTAGCTGCAGCTTTAGTTTAAACTTTTAGCCAACAGCAAAGTGCCACTGTTCAGGTTAATCATATACTGACAGTTCATTTTATCGTCAGCCAATAAAGTTTCTCAAATCTAGATTTCAGACTTTAACAGTTCTTCTTGGCAGATGGAGTTTGCTCATTTGTGATACAAATGAGTTTCATGTGGTGAGCCATCTCAGTACTAATGTGGCTGAAGGTTTAGAAAAAGGATACAAAGAGGACCTTGAGTTGTTTAATTATATGCATGAAACTGAAATAAATAAAAGATGGTTATTAATGTTTTTATTAGAGCTTCACAAAAATGCCTAGAACAGCATTCCTCCAGCTTAATCATGTGTGATCTTGGTCTTTGACCCCAAAATCTTGTAAATGTTATGAGATCTTCTACCCATCATTGGTATTAACCACACAAAGTTTGGTAAAGATCCAGCAAATGAGTCAACTCCTGTAGTGGTAACAAGATTTGGAAGAGACAGGTGATCAGATGAAAATGAGCTTTTAGCATGGGGTGCCTTAAAGAGACAGGAGCTAAAATTACTGTTTTTAAAGGAAAGATAAACAGAGCAGCTGCATCAGTATGAGAACTTTTTCTTTTTAAACTGTGACTCATGCAAATCTACTCTAGCTGAGTCATAGAATAAAAATAAAAAGCAGAAAAACCTCAATGTGTTTTTTTCTCTCATATTCTGATCCAGAAATCTCCAGCTCAGTAGCACTTACATAGACCAAATCTTCCTGTTTTTATTTCCATCTATCAACTTTTGTTCATAAACAGCCATGTAAAAAGGCTGTTAATCAAATGCACCTGATTAACTGATCATCAGCCAGTGTGACCACCTCTATAGACGCAGAAGTTTTGTCAGTTTGCTGGTCTGGAGTATCCACGTATATGTTAAGACAATACCGCAATCTTCCTAGGAGTGGACGTCCCAGCAAGTTCACCCCAAGGTCAGACCCAGCAAAGGTCAGAGAAACTGCAAAAAACCAAGAGCTACATCTTAGTCTGTAAAGACTTCAGTCAGCATGTTAATGTTAATGCTTTTGACTGTACAGTTGGAAAAAGACTGAACAAGAATCACTTGTTTGGAAAGACAGCCAAGAGAAAGCCTCTCAAAAAAGAACATCGCAAAGCCCAAAGCAGAGATGTCTGACATTTGATGAAAACCAAACAGCTTTTCAGCAACAAACACCTCATACCAACTATCAGCACAGTCGAGTCATTGAGTCCACCATGAACTCCTCTGTACATCAAAGTATTCCAGAGTCAAATGTGATGCCATCTGTTTGACAAGTAAAGCTTTGCCTAAATTGGGTCATGATTCCAAGCACTGCAGCAAATCTACAACATAATATCTAAAAACTAAAAGTAATTGAGGTGTTGCAATGGCCCAGTCATAGTCCAGACCTCAACCCTATTGAAATGCTTCAAGAGAGCAGTGTGTAAACAAATGTCCTCAAACCTCAGCAACTTTGCCAAGAAGAGTGGGCGAAATTCTTCCACAACAATGTGAGAGATTGATTAAAGTCAAACAGAAACCCATTACTTCAAGTTATTGCTGCTAAAAGTAGTTATACAAGCTATTGAATCATGGGGCGTGTTTAGTTTCTGTAAAACTATTTTTCACATAACTGTATTATTAAGATCATAAAATTTCTATGTCTACAATCATGACAAATATTTTTTGATTTGTTTCTAACAATTCACATTTTTGGAACATGCTGAAACAATTTTGCTCTGGCACCTAAAAAGATTTTCCTGGATTTCAGTTCTGAAATACGGCAGTGGTTTCTGGCACAACTTCACTTTCTTTCAAGGTGCACAGAAAACTCCACCTTTGTCATTTGACTGACACATTTCAGCTTGTGGTCTTCATGAGAGTGGCCAACTTCTTCAGTTTCACATGTTTGCTTAATTACAAGGAAACAATGTCCTCAAAAAGCCTATGAATTATAAATTCCTTATATATGCTTATGTGCGGTATAAACCTTTAATCAGGGATTGTCTATAAATGTCACAATAAGGAAGTAAAATATTTAACTAGCACTTGTAGGAGCAGGTTTATTTGGTCATAAGAAATCTAAAACCTATTTTGTCAGAATCAGAATCAGAATACTCTATTAATCCTAGCAATAAAGTTTGTTATTAGCTAATGTTCACTATTAAATTTGATCACAAATCATCCCAAACTCAGTGCATTGAAGCTGAGCAGAGTCTGTGTGTCTTTTTCACCTGGACACTGTAGTGCGTGTCCTCGTCCAGGTCCCACAGCACACACCAGCGGCTGGACGTGTTCACCTCTCGGATGGAACGTTGCATCAGGCCATCCTGCCTCTGTAGACAGGACACATGCACATACACATTAGGGACACGTGTCACATCTGGCAGATGCTTTCATACAGACACACAAATACACAATTCTGCACACACTTTGCAAGTAAAATGCAAATAAAGGCATTTAAATCAAATCTCAGGATCTGATCAATGTATTTGTCTGACAGCTTAAGTATTATGATCCAATAAAAGCAGTAATGGTACTTTGCCCGAGGCAGATAGTGTGGTCTCAAAAGTGGGGATGTTTTTTTTCTTTTAGAAAACTTTACCAAACTAATTTAACAGAAGAATTCATCATTATGACACATTTAAAGGCAAATACTTCAAATGCAAACAGAATCCCTGCAGTAACAAGCAGCTTCACCTCATATAAATTCACCTCACACCCTTACTCTCCCAGTGGGAGAAATTAGGTCTGCAGGCAAGGTAACACCAGTAATCGTCATTTGAAAGAAACAGAAAAACACATGTTCAGGCAGAGATACTCTGTTAGTGTGAAAAGCTGCAGAATTAATGAGCCAGTGACACCTTCTGTGCCAATAGGTAAACAGATGGTGACCCATGGAGACAAAGTTTCATTCTTGACAGTTGTTTAGTCATTGTTTAGTCAGGAAGGGCATCTGGCATAAAACCTCTCAAATTACCAATGAGGATTAATCCATTGTGGCGACCCCTTAGTGGAGAATACAAGGGAGCAGCCGAAAGGATTTATCTGCTGTGTCAACTCCTTGGGCAAATACAAGGGAGCAGCTGAAGGTGCTTAGGTGGTTTAATCCAAATCGAGTATTCACTCAGTTTTAGCTCTGTTTTTGGTCTCCACCAACACCTCACAGAAATATCTGGCTTTTTAGCTTCTCTAGTGTTAATAAGATTACATATACAGTGTTTATTTAAATATATTAGGTGATAAATGTTGTCTGCAGAAGAAAAAAACTATAAAGCAAACAACAAAAGATAATTTGTAAGACGATATAAAACTCATGAACCAGGGGCCACGAGGACCTCTCTCAGAGACAAGTAGTCTTTTGATCTCTTGTTATTGTACTGTACAATTTATATATTTTGAAAACCCATTTACTCCAGTGTTTGAAAAAATAATAACACTTTAAAACTAAAATGAATAATTAAGGACAAGGGCCTCCTTGGGTCCAGGGCCCTAGCTATGTGCCCATTTCATCTGTCTATGATTAAACATCACTTCGATTAATCCCACACTAAAACCTTCAATTCACGGGTGAGTGTCATTCAGAAAAATGTTACCAAGCAGATAAAACAAAAATTTTGACGCTGCAGAGCTTGAAGTAAAATTCTACAAAGCCTTCCATGACAGCATGAGAGGTGCTTTATTCAAGTGTTAGGTGCAAGAGAGTAAGATACTAACACTGATTAGAGACTCTGTATGAAATAATCTTTAAATGCTGTAGTTTTAACTGCAGACAACTTGACAGGTGCTGTTCAGAGACATTTTGCAGAGAATAATTGGTATTCAAATCTGTGTTCTTCTTTTTGATACTGTAGACATAAAGAGGTCATCTCCACTAATTACACACCATTTTCTAAATACACAGTAACTCATATTAAGGATTTTATCACAGCATATCTTGTTCTTTTTTCCTACACTGACAAGTAAAAGGGTTAGATACTGCTTGGGAAGCACAACACCAGACGGACCGCTGCTATCTAGTCAACAGTAAGTCTAGTTTTGAATGAGACACAACTTTCCTGGCTAGTAAATGTGTCTGAAGTACTAAAAGCTGAGGAAAAGTCAATAAATATAAAGCTGGCCGGACGCTTGAGGCTCTCCAGATGTCTGGATTAAAGAGTCAAAGTGGTGTCTGCTGCTCCTCTGGCAAGCCTGCAGGTGACGAGTCAGCCAGAAAGGTTTTATTGTCCCACAGCACTGAAAGGCTATCATATAAAGTATAAGTACATTGACTGGGGTTAAAAGGGTTGCTAATCAGTACCAGTGACTCAGCTGATTGAGAGCCCACAAATTTCAAATAAAAACTTGAAATCCATCTAATTTTTAAATTAGACTGACTCATCCCAGAATATGGTAGTTAATTGCTGATTTTTTTAACTTAAGTAAATCCATAATTATGTCAGTTTCACTGATATAAAATTGATATTTTATGATTTGGGGTTTTTAATCACATTTTCTTACAGGAACAATTAATTATATTGCCTTTTAAGGATAGTAATATCCTTAGTAAATAAAAAATAATGGAGCCTTGCAACAGACAATTCAGCTGGGGAGTGCACACGCCAGTGTATTCCTAGTGCCGGTCCCAAGCCTGGAAAACTACTGTAGTGTGGGTTGCATCAGGAAGGGCATCTGGCATAAAACCGTTGCTAAATCATATCTGCGGAGCAATAATAAGATTTCCACATCAGGCCCTGTTAAACAACAACCTCCTTGCTGTTGCTGGAAACTAGTGTTGGCCAAAGGAGGAAGAGAAGAGAAGAGAGAAGTCCATTAAAATGAAAGGTAGCAGGGTGGAGGTGAGACATTAAATTTGGGGAAAATGATGAATAAAGTGAGAGAGTTGATTGATATGATGAGAGAAGGAAGGTAGATATACTGTGTGTGGAAAGGACAGACATCTATGACCAAAAGCAGCTGAGTCAGCATTAACACCTCTTTGTTTTTAACAGCTGTTGGCAATTACTGTAATTATGGAGTAACACTATATTTCAAGTTTGGCTGTGCTTTTTTCTTATAGTCATGTCTTTTAAAGCAGATAATTTTATACACTTGTTTTTTGTAGCCATTAAACCAAGATATGTGGGCAGGTGAATTTAATGAACTCTGGAGAGAGCCAGGCTGATGGTTTCCCTCTGTTTCCATTCTTAATGCTAAGCTATACCATGCTCCAGCTTCGTATTTTGTGTAAAAGTTCCATCAATCGCGGCATTTAAGTGTTGTATAGAAAGATATTCTCTGAAATATCAAACTCTTGTCGCCTATTTTAAAACAGCTTTTGTTCCACAAACTTTACAGCAAGTTAAAAAAAGCCTTTGCAAACTAAAATACTAAACCAAACTCAATAGTCTTTACAAAACAGCCTATCCAGGTTTTATTTTTAATTTTAATTTATTATAGCCATTATAGCCCCTCAATTGTTAAAAGCACTGATTTTATCTAATTCTGGATAAGTAAAAGTTATCCAACAATAAGGTTTTTTTTTATAGTGTTTACTAATAAAAAAGACGGTAAAGTTTGTGTGGTTAATTAATGACACTGTTTATTTTTTCTGAGAGGCAAAACAAAGGACAACAAAACCCCTATAAAATACTCTGCTCAAAAAACTCACTGGATGGTGACGGTGGATGGTGCCTTTGGTGATCTCTTCCTAGATCTGAATCAAGGCATCATTGAGCTCCTGGACAGCCTGTGGCATCCTTTGGTGGCATGATACATACATGCATGATACAAAAATTTCCCAGAGCTTCTCAGCTGGATTCATGTCTGGGGAATGTGAGCACCAGTCAGTGGCAGCAATTTCTTCATTATCCATGGAACTGCCTTCGCACTCTGGCCACATGAAGCCGGGCACTGACCCGGGCCCACTGCAGCAGCAAAGATCTGACAGCGGGTCTGAGGATTTCATCCTGGTATCTAAAAGCAGTCAAAGTACTGTTGGCTAGAATGTGGAGTGTTGTGGGACCCTCCAAATACATGACTCCCCAGATCATCCCTGACCCACTGCCAAACCACTTATGCTAGATGATATTTCAGGCAGCATAATGTTCACCATGACACCCCCAGACTCTTTCACATCTGTGACATGTGCTCAGTGTGAACCTGCTCTTATCAGTGAAGAGAACGAGGCACTAGTGGTGGACCTGCCAGTTTTGGTGCTCTCTGACAAATGCCAGTTGAGCTGCACTAAAGGATGATGGGACCCTTCATTCCACCCTTACGGAGTTTGATAGTTTGGTCTGAAACATGCACGAGTCGCCAGCAAGAGGTCATTTTGTAGGGCCCTAGGAGAGCTACTCAGGAACAGACACCAGTCCTGCTGCTGGGTTGATGACTTCTATGTCCTTGTTCAGGTCTCTTCGTGTAGTGACCCATCTCGTGGTGTCTCCTCCAGACTCTTGAGATTGTGCTGGGGGACACAGTAAACCTTCCTGCCACAGCACACATGGATAAGCCATCCTGGAGGAACAGAGTGCAACCTGAAATGGTTGCAGGTACCATCTCATGCTACCAGTGGTGACAAGGAGCAATGGTCTGTGGTTACCATTTGCAAAACCATTCCCTTTTTGGCAGTTGTCTTGTTGTTGCCTCTTCACCGTACCACATTTAATTGATTTCATAAGTATTGTTGTACAGACTGACATGGTTGCAGCCCTGGTGATCATATGAACGATGGCAAAAACAGGATTTTGAAAGTGTACCCTTAATTTCCATTGGAAAACACTCCATTTGCATATGATGCAATTCCAGTCATAATCTGTGTTCTTGGAAGTTCTCTATATTTGACTATAGAGGTAAATATTTTCTTGTTCCTGCAGGGATTTTGAGTGGGTTGTAACTTTTCTTTTGATTTGTTAGGGTTCAGCTTCACAGGCTTAAAGCGTCAATGGGTACTTGAAGTCTGCAGGTGAACATAAAGTTTGGGTGCATAACTATTTTTAGGTCAGGAAAGAAGTCAGCAGCAGCCTAATGCATTTCAGAAGTAAAGTGCAGCAGACAAACAAATCTCTCCTCTGATGTTGTCACAGTCTGACAGTCTTCTGGTAGAAACATCACAACATGCCTCGAGTTTAAAACAGGCGCTATCTCCAACCGCAGCATTGGGTTTATTTGATAAGCATCACCCTCCCACTCATCATCAATTAACCTTGTGTTTTTGGTATTTTAAGATTTATGAACCAGGATTATTATGAGTCTAAGACACAGAATCTTAAACTGGGTTAGTTCCTGTGTTTGTGTGTTTGGAAGCAATGTTGTGTAATGTGTGAGTCTCGGCAGCCGGCGCTGTGGGATTTGGAACAACTTCACATGAGTGAAGCAACTCTTTGTCTGGGCACATTCACTCGTCCTGCTTCTCCTTCATAAACAGAAGGCTCGGCAAGTCACTGAAAGATACTGTGAATGAAATAATCTCATAAGGCGGCCACATTTGAATCTTAATCAACTCTTAAGCCTGATAACTCTTGCTAAAGAAAAACAGAAATCCTAGAAAATATAAAAATGATTGACAGAGCAGTCTTTTATATAACAGCATATTTTGCCCTTTTGTAGAAGCTCTACTTATCCAAAGAAACGTTTGATGACTAACAGTGGAAAATAAGAGCTCAGAGCTGCATGCATACCAGCTGCATCTACCTGCTACTATCACCTCCCCCATTAATATTTGAGTAAGGATTTTACATAAGTGCTTTCTGAGGTTATGGCAGGAGATGTTTTACATCCTTGTCCCGTGTTTTCTTGAAAATGCCATAAGGTTGATGGAGTCTGAGTCAAACCTGAGGTGACTTTTAAAAAAAAAGAAAAGAAAAGAAAGAGGAAGAGTTGTTTGGCATCGCCACCGCTGTGGATGTTCCTCCTGTGAGACGAGTCCCGGCCAAATAATTTCCACTAATGGAGACAACTCCCACTCAGAGCTCAGCTAATGTCTCGCTCTGCTTTTGCCAAAACTGTAGGTGGTAAAGACTGATTAAAATGAGTCGAGCTGAGCTAGCAGCCTGGATTTCAGGAGATGTCAGACGAACAAAATGTTGTTACATAACAGTAGAATTAATGTGAAATGACTATTACAGAGATGCAGCAAAAACTAGTGTATTTTCACTTCAGGTGAGACTTCTATGCAGAAAGACTACAATGAAGCACAGTTAACTTAAAAAACAAAAGATTGAGATTTGTAAGCCATGAATAGGTACCGTAGCTGACAAAATTATGAATCTTACATCATGGCTACAATTTTAACAAAACAGTAAAAATGCCATCCTGCACAAAATATTTCTTGGAGTTGTGATCTTTATGAATTCACCAATTTAAATTCAAAATAGGATTTTCTGGACTAAAGTTTGCTAATTATAATGTATAAACATTATAGATAAGGATAATATGTTGCTTGTTATTCTTCATGGCATTAATTCAACAAAGTGCTGAAAACATTCCTCAGAGATTTTTGTTCATATTTACATGATAGCATCACACAGTTGCTGTATATTTGTTGGCTGCACATCCATGATGAAAATATCCTGTTCCATCACATCCCAGAGCTACTCTATTGTATTGAGATTTGGTGACTGTGGAGGTCATTTGAGCACAGTGAACTCATTGTTAAGTTTGAGAAACCAGTTTGAGATGATTTTAGCTTTGTGACACAGTGCATTAAAGTTCTGGCATCAGAAGATAATTACAGTGTGGTCATAAAGGGATGCACATGGTCAACAACAATACTCAGGTTGGCTATG
>VUQH01085210.1:0-13936 GCA_015106775.1 Etroplus canarensis
GTCTCCTACCTCCTTCAGGTTGCACCTCCTATATGATATAGTCCACCTGTGTGCACCTTCCTCCACTCTTGTAGGTCACTCTATGTTCCTCCCTCTTCTTGAAATATGTGTTCATTACAGCCATTTCCATCCCCATCCCCTCTGTACCCTTCTCCTACATGCCCATTGAAGTCTGCTCCAATCACCACTCTCTCTCTCCTGGGAATACTCTCTACCACTTCATCCAACTTACTCCAGAATTCCTCTTTCTCTTCTAACTGGCATCCAACTTGTGGGGCATATGCACTAACAACATTCAGCATCACACCTTCAGTTTCCAGCTTCAAAGTCATCATTCTGTCTGACACTCTCTTCACCTCCAGAACACTCTTCACATACTCTTCCTTCAGGATGACCCCTACTCCATTTCTCTTCCTACCTACACCATAGTAGAAAAAAATGATTCCACAGATGCGTGGAATCTCGAATGGTTATTAATTTCATTTGTCAATCCAATCTAAAAAACAACATATAAACCTAATCTCCAATCATGCCTTGACAATGTGCCACATGGACAAAAATATGTATGTCTCCCCTGCCCTATATAATCTATAGCTGTCACAGTATAAAAGATGGACCTGGCTTCAGGGTCTAAAACAGGAAACCAATGCAAAGTGCTGTTAGAAGAAGAAGAAGATACATTTTATTAATCCCCTAAAGGGAAAATTGCCAGATCTTGACACACTATTTTGTAGGTATATATACACACACAAACCGAGGTGAGAGAGAACAAGGAGCACAGTGGGGGTTCGGTGCCTTGCTCAGGGGCACCTCAACAGTGCTTGGTGGGGCGGGGTGGCTCTAGCCTCTGCAGGGGGCCTCCAACTGCCACAGGCAAGTATTGAGCCAGTGCCACAGCAGCAGCCCTCTGGTTTCCAACACTTCACCATCACACTGTGCCACTGCTGCCCCCAAACCTGCGTTCATTTTAATGGCCACTAGGGGAGCGATAGCTGCAGTTGCAAAAGTACTTCAAGGCCCATAGACATCTATGGGAAAATGCCCGTCTGCCCCAACCTCTCCAAATACTCTCCTGATAACTTTATGGTGTCAGTCACTCATTTTAGGTCAGAATAAAAAAAACAATTAGTCCAATTATCAAGTTTTGGTCATTCTAGATGTCTGAATAAGCGATTATCCTGAAAATGCTCATTGTGACTGACAAGATGTTAATTAATGAGCGGGCGGATTCTCATTCAGATCCGCCACCTTTTTTTAATCAGATCTGATTTCAAGATACCAAGATGGTGATGGAGGAAGCGCTCATGGATCCAGCAGAGGTGGGAAGTAAAGTGCAAATATACTGTGATGTACCTTCGGCTGCTCCCTTGTTTTCTCTCCAAGGGGTCGCCACAGTGGATTGGTAATTTGGCTGAGGTTTTACAGCAGACCCGCATCCTGATGCAACCGTCCATGGTGAGAGGAACTCGTGCCCTCACCTGGAATTGAACCAGGGACCTTACTGTACTTAAATAGAGTTTTCAAGCCTCTATATTTTACTTAATTTTTTATTTTCCTGATTGTCTCCGTAGTGTGTGTTGGGGTTTACAAGCCTCTCTCACCATGGAGGGTTGCGTCAGGAAGGGCATCCGGTGTAAAACCTCTGCTAAATTATGAATGTGAACTAACCCGCTGTGGCGACCTCTTGGAGAGCATACAAGGGAGCAGCCTTTGGTACATTTATTTTCCTGATAACTTTTACTTCCTAGTTTTTAAACACAAATATCTCTACTTTCAACTCCTTAATTTTCAAAACAGGCTCGTTACTTTAGGTTTAACACATCTGAGGGGAGTCACTGATTCTTTTTCCTTCCAAACCAATTTGATGCTCGATGGAGGGAACAACAACACATAAAAGACAATCCTATAGGTGCATCCATCCTCTGGGCTCATTGCACAGTTGATCTAAAAGACGCAGAGACGTAGAGATGAAAGAGGCTAAATGAAATATAATTTATGTAGTATAATCACTTTTGTATTTAAATGTGGAGGCAAAGTCATCTGTCTACAATGTGCTGGTTTTTCTTGTTTTTCTCTGCTTTTGTTCTCACCTGTTCAAGCTGAGTACATCACTGGAATAATAACAGAAGTTGAAATAAAATCTCATTCCCTTGTGATATCATTATTTTTATCTTAAATTAATATGACATGAGGTTTGGTTAGCTTTGCACAAAAATAGCTGATAGAAATGTCCTTCAAAGAGGCACTTTTAACTTTTATATTTAAAGTAGATTTCAGAGGCTGTACTTTTTCACTTTTACTTGAATAGTGAAGTTGAATCAGTACGTCAACTTCTACTTTTTAAAGAGTACCTGTACTCATACCTGAGTAGTGTTCCTGTCGTGTAGTGGTTTACTCATTCGCCTTACTAGCAAAAGGTTCCTGGTTCAATTCCAGGTGGGGACACAAGCCCCTCTCACCATGGAGGGTTGCGTCAGGAAGGGCATCCAGCATAAAACTGCTCCCAAATGACCAATGTGAATTAATCTGCTGTGATGACCCCTTGGGGAGAATACAGGGGAGCAGCTGAAGGTACCTGTACTCATACTTGAGTGAGGGATAAGTATATTTTTGCTACCTTTGGCTCTCAGCAACCCCTCTCTATAACTTTACGTGGTCTGACACTTCATGGCTAAGCTGCTGTGATTCCTACAGGGTTCCACTTCACAATGATATCATTTACAGTTGATTATGGAAAAGCTAGGAGGGAAGAAATTTTCCAAACTGACTTTTTGCAACATTGGCTTTAGTTAGCACTCTTGCTTGAGTAGAGAAGTTGAATCAATACTTTAACTCCTACCAGAGTCATCAGTATCGGTACTTCATCTTGAATAAGGAATGTGTGTACTTTTGCTAACGCTGAGGTCTGTTTCGTGGGGGCAGCAGTTTAAGCAGAGACACCCAGACCTCCGTCTCCTTGGTCACCTCCTTCAGATTCCCAAGCCAGCTGAGAGACGGAGTCTCTCCAGGGTGTCCCGGGTCTACCCCAGGGCCTCCTCCCGGTAGGACATGCCTGCAACACCTCATCTAGGAGGCTCCCAGGAGGCTTCCTAGCCAGATGCCTGAATCACCTTTCAATATGGAGGAGTAGTGGTTCTACTTTGAGTCCCTCTCAAATGACCAAGTTACTCACTCATCTCTAAGGGAGAGGACAGCAGGGAATACTTCTGGAGCACAGAGAGATTGAGTTTGGGGATAAAGTCAACACTGAGGATGTCATCCAAGCTGCCAAAAGAATACCACAGGAACTGCAGTCTCTAGAAAAGAAATAACTCTCTGTATTACTACTGGTAAATCTTAGATCTGTAAAAGTGATCTTTAACAGGTGATCACATCAACATTACACCTCTCAAAGCGCAGGGAATGTCCTTTAAAACACTGCATATTTCCAGACACCATTCAGAGGAAACTAATTTCTGTCTCTTATATCCATGATCTTCTTCTTTCAGTCATTACCCATGAATATAAATCAATTCCATTATCAGTTTCTAAAGAATATGTAGACTTCAAAACGAGAAGGCAACTTCACGGTAGGTAAGTCCATCTTCTATGATTCAAACCCATTTCTCCATGTTTTCATGGCTGCATTGCAAACCGGAAATGTTGCAGATGTCTCGATCATTTGATACAGTTTTACCCAACATTTCAGCCTAACATATTTCATACCTTTGTAAACTTTGTGGTCCTGTAATTTCAGCTGAACTTCCCCTGTTTGCTCAGCATTATTTTTTAGTTGTCATGAGCACAATCATGATTTATCACTTAAGACAAACATGAAGATGTGGCTTGTGAAACAAGCATCCTCTTTTTCTGACATATGTTTTCTGTCCAACTATGTTATGCCGTGTAGCGTACAAATGCAATCAAGTGTTTAATACGGTAATGATCTTTCCTGGCAATGGCCCTCCTGCACTGTTCATTCCCAGCGCAAGAGTCAGAGAAATCCTCATCAATGTTTGATCTGCATGCTTTTTCTTTAAATGCATGGTTGCAAATCAGTGCAGAAACTACAGTGAGCTCCATGGCACTGCTGACACCTGAGCCCTTACCTCCATCCTTCTGAGGAGCGCCGATCATCTTCATGAGCCACCGCTTTGTCTCGGGGCCGACTTTCTCACCGAGCTTTACCAGAACCAACGGCTCGACCCGTTCTGAGACACAGCAGGGGCAGCTGACTTTTGTCCAGCCAGATCCACTGTGGACAGCGCTCAGTTTGCTCGGCACCTTTTCTCCTGCAGCTTTACCCTCCGGCTGCTGGCCACCAGCTGAGCCTTCATCAGCCCCTGCCTTACTCATGGTGACACTGTAAGGAAATGGTAACAAAGCAATATGTTAAACTGAGCTATAAAGCTCAGTGCTTTTACCACCACCTTATTTCCCTTATTTAGTCACACCAGGATCATTGGTCAAAGGTTGGCAATGACAATTTCTGATGCAAATATCTGAACAGGTATTCTGGACAGCCATTCATGGTCCCCCAGAGATAAAGTGTGTCGACTTTGTTTAGCCTGGACATTTGCTCTCGCACCACTTTGTTGCTTTTCCAGTCAAATACATGTTTTTCTTTAGTACAGGATGGATTGCCATGAAATGGGTTAGAGACATTAGCAGCACACCAAAGGACGAAGCCTTTGCTGGTTGCTCCTAAAGCAAGGTCAAAGTTTTAACCTATCCTGCAAAGATCACAACCCTACTTAGAGGGGTTGATGATCCAGAATCCTCTTCCTCCTTAGAGTGTATAGAATCAAGCACCGTATAAATGTGGCTTGTAGTCTAAAGTACACTGAGAGGTGACTACCTGCCTCACATTCATCCAATTAAGAATCACTAATTTACCTGACACTGATGTGTTTGGACTGTGTTAAGAAGCCCACACGGGCACAGGGAGTCTGCATTTTGTGTGGGTTTCCTCCAAGGCTAAACACAACACAATATGACGCGATCACCACCAAGTTATACATTACAATCCCATAAATCTTTGGGCTCGTCAGTGCATAATTTTTAAAACAAAACAAGTTTGCCCAACTACATCCTTTAGTATATTAGTAAAAAGTATATATAGACCATATGGAAAAGAGTATTGGGCCACCTACAGATTTTTCTCCATTCTAAATCCATAAGCATTTCTATGGAGTTTCTGTCTACAAGATTTTGGAGCCTGTCTGTGAGAATTCATCCCAAAGGTGTTGAATGGGGTTGAAGTCAGGGCTCTGTGAGGTCAAGTTCTTTCATAAAAATCTCATTCAACCATGCCTTTGTGGACTTTGCTTCATGCACTGGGGCACAGTCATGCTGGAACATAAAGGGGTCTTTCCCAAACTGTTCCCTCATAGTTGGAAACTTCGATTTGTCCAAAATGTCTTGGTAAGCTGGAACATTCAGATTTCCCTTTACTGGAACCAGCTCTGGAAAAACAACCGGAGTCCAGTGGCGGTGTGCTTTACGCTATTCTATTTGTAAGGCTTGCACGCAGCTGCTCAGCCATAGAAACTCATGCCATGAAGCTCCCACTGCACAGTTTTTATTCTGATGTTAATGCCAGAGGAGGTTTGCAGCTATCAAGTCAGTGGAGAATTGTTGGCGTTGGCGGCTTTTACACATTATGCAACTCAGCACCCGGTGACCCTTACTCTGTAACTTAACGCGGGCTGTCACTTCATGGCTGAGTTTCTGCGGTTCCTAAACACTTCCGCTTAACAATACTACCACTCACAGCTGATCGTGAAATATCTAGGAGGGAAGAAATTTCAAAAACGTATTGTGCCACGCTTGAATTCACTGAGCTCTTTAGAACGACCTGCTCTTTCACAAATGCATGGTTAAGTACTTGCTTTTACACAGCTGTGGCGGTGGGACTGAATGAAACACCTGAATTCAGTGATTAAGATGTGTAGCCCAATACGTTTGTCCATATAAAGCAACTTAAAAAACTAGTATGAATGAAGGTAAATGTACACGCTGTATTCACAGTGTAGACAACGCGACTAATAAGACTATAAGATTAATGAACTGACAGGTTGGTAAAACAGGAAGTGTGGCCTTGTTTAAGGATTCCACTTGGACGCTGCAGTTAACTTCTCATGATGCATTATTTACATATTGAGCAGAGAAACACCACAGGTTTTTCCTTTGACTTTCTGTTTTTGCATTAGTTATTACATTATAACTACCTTACACTTGCTATGGAGCTTTGAGATTTGCATGACATAGTGAACATACAGCAACTTCAAGTTTCCTTTTGCAGACATATGCATGCTGCACCCTTAACACATGAACCTTCAGTAGAAGCTACAGTTTCTTGAGAGGAAACTGTGGTCTTTTCTGCTTTATCAGATAAATTAAACACTTCCCTTAATTTTCAACTCACTGCATCAACATTTGAAGATACTCTGACCAACAGACACTCTTGTGAAAGATTCAAATGATTTCCTGTTGTGACTGAGTTGTGTTTTCAGCAGGCGGGGGACAGTGACAGCAAGGAATCAGGACTGAAAGAGAGGATGACTCAGAAAATACAGCACCTGACAGGGCGTTGATGGTGAGGTTTGTGGTCTCCAGTCCTACAGCAGGGCCTCCCCCTCCAAACTCCTGTTTGAACAGACAAGAACACAGAGGAACATGAAGGGAACAGCTGATGAGCTTTCCCTGAAAAAACAGGAACAGCAGACTCTCACTGCACACACTTACCCAGCCCCAGTGTGAGGTTCCTCCCAGCTTTGTGTCTATGGATTTTTAGTGTATGTGTATTACAGGAATGCGGAGGAACTTCCCAGAGGCCACAGGGTGTGGAGTGCTGTTTGCTTTCTATGCAGGCTCCTCCCTGCTGTACTGCTGCAACTGCAGCCCAGGGTCCTACTGCACCACTGCTACTGCTGCTGCTGCATCTAAACACTGCTCTACAGTACCACTGGCTTTTAATGTTTAAGTATAATTTAATAGTAAAGAAAATCCAATGCCTCACAGTTGGACAAAGTTACAAAAGGAGAGTAAATCTACACAAATAGGATCTTATATAACCAAATGGGCGTACATATACAAGTTCCTGAGTGACTCCAAGGCAAACATTTTGTTGTTGGGCCCCAGCTGGCCCCTAAAAAAACCTCAGGCTTTTAGAGCTTTTCAGATTCTTCCCACAACAACACTAGAATCACAAGGTGGAAGGTGAAGAGCTGGACATGGTTAATGCTGTATTGCAAATTTGCAACTAAACAAATTCTGTCAACTTGGGGCTTTTTGGAACCAGTGGACAACTGCACAGGGCACCAGGTTAATCCAGCCTTACTCAAGGGCCCTAGAAGGAACAGTGAGATGAATCTGTGGGTTTACAAGAAAACTGACAGGAAATAGGAAACAAATTCTACCCCAGTATAGTATTTTTATCATTAATACTCTCTGAATATAATGAATTAACTGCTCAGTTCAGATTTAGGGGTCAAAAGGAAACCAGCTGCCCTCATCCTTCAAATGGAAATCATATTGTGTCAAATATTCTGATAAGTATGAATTTAGGCTGTGTACAAATTTGAGCTACCTGCACTTTAATGATCTTCTTGTAAAATGGGGAAATAAATAGTCATTAATTAAATTATTAAAATTAGCTCTACCTATCTGACTGAAATAGTGCTGCTTACACACCAATACATTACTTATGTCCCCTTATTATTGGGTTGTAATATTGAGTATAGGCTCCTGAACCTATAGAAATAAAGAAGACAGGGTGGATCTTTGTTGACCAGATCCACTTTTACTTTTGATATTTTAGGTACCTTTTCCTGGTCATAATTTTTATGCCAGGACTTTTAAATATAAATATGTATTTTGGGGTGCACAAACAGTATATGGGCAAATGTACTGGGCCAACTAAACACACTACTCCCACAGGAGCTTTATATCATCCTATTCTAAATTTTTGGGGAATATGGAGTTGGCCCCAGCTTTGCAGCTGTAACAGCTTCCGCTCTTCTGGGAAGGCTTTCTACGAGATTTTGGAGTGTGTCTGTGGGATTTTTTGTCGATTCATCCAGAAGAGAGGTGCTGGATTGAATTGAGGTCAAAGCTCTGTGTAGGCCAGTCAAGTTCTTCCACATCACAACTCATCCAACCACGCCTTTATGGACCCTGCGTTATGCACCGAGGTACACTCGTGCTGGAACAGAAAAGGGCCTTCCCCAAGATGTCTTTATAAGCTGAAGCATTAAGACGAAGCATTAAGCCCAGGCCAACCCCAGAACAGCCACCCATTAGCATCATCTCTCCTCTGCCAAACTTCACAGTTGGCATCAGCCAGGTAAGCTTTCTCCTGGTGTTTAACAAACCCAGACTAATCCATCAGACTGTCAGGTACAGAAATATGATTCATCACTCCACGGAACACATTTAACCTATTCTTTCACAAATGTGTGTAAAGACAGACTGTGTGGCTAGGTGCTCGGTTTTATACACCTGAATGCAGTGATTAAGAGGTGTGACCCAATACTTTTGTCTACATAGTAATACCTAATTGTCTCCTTCAAGATGTTGGTGTTCCCTTAATATTTCAGTCCGAAGTTATGATATTCATGCTAAAACACCATATTAAGATAAATTGGACATCAGGCTTACTCAGGGTTTATATCAGGGTGTTAGTTGTCACTGAGAGTGTGTAGCATGTTGACTTTAGCATTCCCCTCAAAGCACCACTTTGCTTAAACACACAAAAGCAGCTCAAAGAGCTGCTTACATGACCACAAATGTCTTTTTGTTTGCTTTATCTCTGTGCTGCCAGGTCAAACTACTGTTCGCCCCAAGTCTCCAAATCCCTTACAGCGAGTATGAAGAAAAACTTCAGTTGAGTTTTAAGCTCCTTAATAAGATGGCATTCAGTGAGTTATCCATAAAGTTTGCACATCAGGGAAAGTAATTTATAAAATGTCTGTTTTATATTCTTGTCATGAAAATTAGAATTTGCCAGGTTAATAACTTCAAACTTACAGATACAGTAAAGGCTAGAGAGAGCAGCATAAGACTTTATTTTTAATATTTTTCAGGGTGTCCCTGTAATGTAGTGGTTTACATATTTGCCTCACAAGTAAAAGGTCTCTGGCTTGATTCCAGGTGGGGACACAAGCCCCCACCACCATGAAGGGTTGCGTCAGGAAGGGCATCCAGCGTAAAACCTCTGGAAAAATTACCAGTGCAGATAAAGCCACTGTGGCAACCTGTTGGGGAGAATACAAGAGAGCAGCCTAAGGTACACACATTTTTCATATTTTTTATGCTCTTTACAGTAGCGGATTCTACAGGTAAGTTAAGTTACATTAAAGTCTTCTAACACTGTTTTGATTTCAATTTGACGTCAAACTTGCAAGAGGGAGCTAGCAGGCCTTCAACATCATGATCTTCCCGGTTCCCCAGATTATGGCAAGCCATGCGTACACAGGCAGGTTAATAACCACGAAAGCCTGAAAGCCAAGTAAGAGACTTTCCACTCCCAAGTTTAAAAGGGTTTTTGCAAGTTTGCTAAAAGAAAATGTTGCCCGACTTTCTCATTTTCAGTCAGCCTTCACATGAATGTGATTCCTGAAAATGATCCTAAAACACAGCTTAATGTGACATATTTTAAACATGAGGAAAAAAAAAAACCTTTTAACTATTGTAGTCCAGTTTTTAAATAAGATGATTCATCACTCATGTAATCAGCTGACATGCACTTTTAGTTAGCTTACTTCCTAAACAAACTACACAAAAGCAACCTGACGTTGAAATTGTCTACTCTTTACACTGAATCTCACATAAGAAACCAGGCAAACATGAGTACAGAGTACATCATGCCTGCATTTGCACTGACTCAGCGGGGATAATATTTCATGAGAACTGAATTGTATACCAGTATGAACTCTGAGCTGGTGTCTTATAGTTGTGTTTTCGTTTAGATAAAGCCTTTTTTTCATAAAACAATGCAGAACAAGAGCAAAATGGTGTATAAAAAAATTTTACCAGAATGGAAAATTACACTGTAGACTCTTTAGTACCAACTAAGCCTCACTTAAATGCCACAGCCTACTTGATTATTTACCACATCCATCACTTTATGACCATATCTTCACTGTGGCCTCCACAGTCACCAGAAGTGGTGGAACGGGAGAGTCACATCATGGATGTGCAGCTGACAAATCTGTAGCAACTGTGTGATGCTGTCACATCAACATGGACCAAAATCCTAGAGGAATTTCCAGCACCTTGTTAAATCTACACCACGAAGAATTAAGGCAGTTCTGAAAGCAAATGGGGTCCAACATGGTACTAGCAAGGTGTGCCTAATAAAGTGGCCAACAAATGGGTCAAACCACAAAGTGTGGCCTTAGGATGCAGCAGAATTAAGTGATCTTAATTTGTAGAGGAGGTACAATTTAGTGCTGTTGACAAAACCATTTCAGACCCAGCCGACCTCAACTCAAGACGATTTAATGCTTTTTAAGGCTTTTTTCTTAAACGTGTATTTAAGATTTTAATTAGCTCTACAGAGACCCTGGTTTGTTTGAGACTTCATTTTGTGTTCACTTGTGTGTGCGCAGCATCACCATCTGCATATTCCTATGAGGTTTGGAAAGCTGATCCAGTGGACTCAAATGCTTCATCCTACATCTCCCACAATGCAGTCGTCATTCCTCATACCCCATCATCTTTCCCTGGCTGCAGTTGCTTCAAAACTCTAAGCTGTTCCTGCAGAATTTGGAAGCCTCCAGTCACCAAACAAAAAGCACAGGACAGGCCAGCATCAGAAATATACAGACATTTATTTACAAATATGTTTGCAGTCGCACAGGCATTTAAAATTCCAAAATAAAAGTTATTCAGATATTAAAGTAAACAGATTCAGGAAATATCTTTTTTTTTGCTGCATAATTTAGCACAAGAGAAATTTTCACGTCAGAATCACGTTTGATGTTTTCATCCTCACGACATAAATATACATAAATAAGATCTGTATACTTTAATTCCAACAGGTGGGAACCATTTCACTTTGCCAAGCGGTCGGCACAATTGTCACATTACTCGTTATCAACATTGTTTTACCATCAGCATAAGAGACATTACAAATATATATAGGTTTTTTTATGATGAGTTAAATTTCTTTCCTCACAATGACTTGAACATTCATAATCATCCACTGCATGTGCAGCTAAAGCCAGACTTCATTATGGATTAATCAACTGATATTTGTAGACAATAACACATTTTGGTACCGAATTAGTTCAGTCCATTTAACAGCTGGCATTAATAGTAGCTTTGGTCACACAGCCCTCTTTACCTGAAGTTTCCATTGTTATTGCTGCAGTGAATTTATATACAACAAAGGAATACAAATGGAGTAATGTTCCGCATAACAATTTCCTTCGTCGTTTCAACCTTCTAACAGATTATTTTACGTAAGTGCACGTATATGATACAAGTGGTAGTCTTTATTCAGGCTAGAAAAGTCAGTATAAAATGATTTCCTGCAGTAGTTGTATGTTCTCACTGTGGTTTAGTTATTCGTGTAAAGAGTGAATTCAGTTTGTTCTGCTTGAGTTATCAGTGTTGCTGTCGGGTGTTTGGAGGAGACACTCTGCGGATCCACCAGTGGGTGCCAAGACTTCCTGCTGTCAAGTCAGATAGCTGGTTGATCGTCATCCTGGAAGGGGATCTACTGGACCAAATAAACCACCGGCTTTAAAGTCGACCTATTATGCTTTCTCATTTTCTGGTGGAGGCTCCTATTAAACATGGCCAGGGTTTTTAAAATCGTACGTCAGGGCATGTGAGAGGGATCCCTGTGAACCAAAAGCTCAGGCTTCTCTAAACACTCAGTTTCAGACAGTTTTTCTTCAACACTTAGCTCTGTATAATGTCATGGAGAGCAGATATCCCTAATTTGTTTGGGGGGGTTAAAACAGCTCACTTTAGATACAAGATAAACTACAGACCCAGTACACCATAAATAAGGATTATTTTGAACTATGAGTAATAAAAGCTGATCCAACAGAGTCCAAGAATAAAAATTTGCATAATAGGTCCCCTTTAAACAGATGGAACAAAAACCCAAAGAGACCTCTGTATGCTGAAATCCCTTTCAGAGAATAACACCTTTGACCCCAAGATCCCCACAGCAGGAAGTCAAACAGTCTGGCTTCATGCCTTCAGCTTTGTCCCTCCGTCACCCTGACAGTCACTCTAACATCCAGTCAACTTGACAACATGAAGATGATGCGATTATAGAACCTCCTCTACTGTACAAAGCATCTTACAAAATATTATTTTTACATCTTTGTTGGATTATTAATGAGGAAAAATAGAAGGCAATATTACAGACTTGCAAAAATATATCTCCACAGGGGTTTTAAACATTCTGAACTCTGCTTTACAGGACATTATCAGTACATGAAATTAGCATACTACAGTATAATATCACTCCTGCAGCTTTGCTGATAATAAATTAAATAAATCTCAGCAAGTTTTTTTTTTGTGTTCACAACCATTTCTAAAATAAACTACAGTGAGACCAAACACGGCGGAGGGAACTTCTGTGATTTTTTTTTTTTTTAAGCAGTGCAACAGTGTGTAGCAGCATGGCAAAATAAAACTATGATAGTGATGAGGAATATTCAAGCTGTAGATTATGCAAAGGAGGGATAAAGGCTTTCCTGAGTTGATTGACATGGTAAGAATATATAGCTGGATCTCTCTCTCTCTCTCATTTATACCTTCTCAAACACACTTTCTATGCTTCTCTCATCCTCTTCTCTCTGCGTGTCTTCCACATCCACCTACCATCCATCACTTCCCATTCCATCTTGAACAGTGTACGTTTTGTGTATTCATCTGTGTCTTGGTGTTAGAATTATTAATAAAGCATATACTTTGAGCCTGCTTTTGCATTTAATGGATTTTTCTGAATTAAAAGAAAGATGCAAATGTTTCTTCTCCACAGCCCATTCCTAACTGTACACTGTGGCATTCTGATCAGGTGACAGGTCAGTGAGGTGAAGAGCAAATGGCAGATTGGTTAATCAAAAAAATGGCACAGAAAGGCCTCACATCTTAGCAGGACACAATGAGTAATTAGTGCAGAAAGGTTTATACACCCAGATGACTGAGCTCTAGATAATTTGTGGTCCTGGTTAATGTGTTACAGGGAGTATGGATGGATTGGCTGCAGTGGCCTTGAAGTTCCTCCTTATGTGTGGAAGCTATATGGCTGCACAGACTTAGCTAAAGGAGTCAGGGTGGTTAAAGAATGCGGGCTGGTGGCTAAAGAGGGTGGCTGACAAGTCCTGTGGCCCTTTAGAGGAGCCGTTTCTACTTTAAAATTTCTCATCAGGGATGGTTGTCTTGAAGGGGTAATCCCAGAATGTGGTGGTGATTCCAAAACCTGGAGAGAAAAAACAAACACCATTAAAAAGAAAAAAAAAAATGCTGAATTATTTATGCTCTGAGGATGTTAGTCCATTAAGTCCTCACCTGATCTCTGGTGCTCAAAGTGGTGTTTGACGTGGTAGGCCTTCAGGCTGTAAAGATATGAGCCTCTACTTGGCGAGCCATAGTGAAGGTAGTAGTGGATCATATCGTACACGACGTAGCCACCCAGTCCACCAACAAACACGCATACCCCGAGGATGTCTGGGAGCAGTTTACTGAGGATCATATAGAAGGCTCCCACGACTAAGGAGGCCAGGCCAGGCGGGAAGACCAGGCGAGAGCCATCAAATGGAGACTGTGGAGGGGAAAACATAAGAATGAAAGTTCACAATCCTGAGAATCCTATATCACCTGTTGCCAACTAATAACTCACAGATATAAACACAGATGCTACATTTGAGCTTGTGAGATTAGTCTCTACCGTGGCCATCTTGCTCAGGATGTCCAAGTATGGGTTCTG
>VUQH01085211.1:0-13587 GCA_015106775.1 Etroplus canarensis
GGCGGTCTTCAGTGCTGCAGGCCTGGTGCCCCAAGCCCTGTTTTCTTTTCTCTGGCAACCTGGACCCCTTATGCCTCGTTTCTTTTGGCTCCCTATTTTTTCTCGGGACCTTGCCTTTTCTTTTGGATTTAATAAAGTCCTTTTCCACATCACGTTGGCTCTGCAGTCCTGCATTTGGGTCCACACCACACCCGCGGCAATGCCTCGCCGTAACACAAATAAGTCATATTCAAAGTGCGTTTGCCTCATCGGCCAGCCTACCATTGCTATTCTAAAAAAGGGAAATGTGGAGCGGCATTTTTGGACTTTTCATAGTGTTTGAAGTGTGCTTGAGGCAGCAGCTACTGTCCGGATTATGCATCCTGGCTGATTCCATTCAGTGCAAGTCATCAGAGTAAGATAATGACAAAAATGTACAGAGCTGTATTGTGCAATACGGGTTCATACAGTTATGCAAGGTATACCAACATATAATGTTTGCATTTCTATTGTAGCCAAATCATTTTGACTTGGTCATTTTATAAGTAGCTCACAAGCTGAAAAAGTGTGGACACGCCTGCTTTAGACAGTGAATATAATGGAACAATTAGCAGTTAAAGGGTTGGGTATTGACTTTAAAACTGGGTGAAAAGTATCCTAATTTCTTGTAATAATGGGGCAGGTAGAAAGAGGAAGACAAAAAGAAGTGAGTGCAGGGTAGATAATGGCAGGGTGCTAACAACAGTGCAAACACAAGCACAGCAAAGCGCTGTATTTTTCACTTTGACGTGCTACAAGGCATGCCTGCTACCATGGTTGTTTGTATACAGATTGCTGCATGTATCGATCATTTCTCAGACAGTTTGTGTTCAAAAAGTGGATTTGAATTTCTAAATTTGTTGTGACACCCATTTATGCAGGACAGCTGTTGCTCATTGCATCTGCTGGCAATACCAAAATGAGGAGGAAAGGACCCAAACACAGAACGCTGGACGCAGAACTCACGAACAAAAGGGCGAGGCGAGCACAAAGTCCAAGAGGCTTGTTCAAATGGTTCAGACAAAACAGGAATAGGTGGTGGGGTTCGGGGGGGTGGGCACCAGTGGGTACACTCTTAGGAAAAAACAGACTGACAAAGCACTGATGAAATTGTAATGAATTTAAATAAAGTGAAGTCTAAAAAAAGTTTGTGGTTGTTAGCAGCTAAGGGCATTTAATGTGAACTCAGGGTCTTATCTGCTTTGCGGCAGAAATGTCACGCTAAACATTCATTTTGACAAAATGACTTCTAGTGTCTTCTAACAAAACTGCAAACAGGGGCTTGTAGGGCAGTTGTGAAGGTTAACAGTCAGACACTGATTCCTCACCAATCTCTGTCACAGTTTTTATCGCGCAAAATCTCTCGCGTAAAAATGTCTGTTCTTCTTCTACCATGCAGAGCTCACACTGAATGGCTCCGTGGTCGAAGTGATTACACGTGGCAACGCTAACCGTATTGGAAAACTATATAAGCCCCAGGCTAGTGGGGGCCCACCTACAGGTAATGCCACTCACTCAAAACTTAACTGTAAAAACAAACAAAAAAGAGAAAATTTTATTGTAAATTGTAATAAACATAACCTCTGTTATTAAATTGAATTGTAACAATAAAAAACGAAACATGACAGGCCATGGGTGATGTCTTTGTCAGAAAAAAAGACTGTAAAACTGACGAAATTTTCCAAAACGACCCAGTGGTCTGGATGGGACCTAGTGGTTTTTTTGATACTAAAAACTGTTTATTTTCATTATGTGGAATCCTGCATAACCAGTGCAGGCTTCAGCACGAGTTTAATCCTTTGTATTAGAACTATTACATTGTCCACTTCAAATGAAATGTAAACAGTAAACAATGAATAGTGATAGCTAAACCCAGGGAGAACACGCAAAAGTTACATTTGAAGGAATTCTAACGCTATGAGGTGAAAGCTTTTCTTTTTTTTTATATTGTCTTTTTCAAAATTTTTCACAAACAAATAACATTTACACACTACACACATACACATACACATACTGTATACCCTTGCATCTTCTTTCAGTTCAAATAAACATAATGAAATTGGACTAATTAACAAATTAAGGAGGAAAATAAAATTCAAAATAAATAAGAAATAAAAATTAAATTAATTAGTTAAAAAAGGGGGAAAAATGAAAAGAAAGGGGGGCTACATTTTACAGCTTTTGCAAATCATTTTCAGAAAAATCTAGCACTTTAATTTGTCATGATATTCATATATGGTTCTTTTCTTTTGCCCTTGGCAATGTATGTTAATCTTTCCAGTCCAATACATTCAGCAGGTGAAAGCTTTTCTAATTTGATGTTATTAACGTGTTGCTGTTATACTGTCAGATTATTTATCACATAATTGTGCTGAATGCTGTTTGCAGGGCCCCCCTGTGGGCCCTGACAGACTCTAGGTTTGCCCCTGCATACAGACAGCAAATGAATGCTAAAAGGTGAACAACTGGTTTGATCTTGAACGTCTAAGTTGCCATCAGTGATGACCCCAATCTTAACCCTTATTCTAACCCGAGACAATTTTATTAAATTGTTCTCTTAAGTCTTGTCAATCAGAGGATTAAGAAGATAATCATTCTATTGGCACACATCTAAAACCATTCACATTTTCCCAAAAAAAAGTCAATTTTGCCTTTCCTTAAAATACAGGTTATGGGTAGAGTTACCACCTATGATGACTTAGACCTCAGAGGGTTAAAAAAGAATGAGGTGACTAAATAAAGGGATGCGACAATCTGATGTCGTGACTTAAGCCTTCAAGGTCTTAAGCCCCTGTTACACTTTGATGATTTAACAAGCGTATGCCCACTTATGAAAAAATCTGCAAATACGCTGGCGTATGTCAATTAAGCTATTGGTAAGTTTTGTATAAGTTAATACCCCGGTATACACTGAAGTACGGCAAGGTCACTAGAAAATTTTGAGCATGAACAAAATTTCCGATGAATGCCAGCATATGGCTCAAAAACGCTAAATACACAGACCACATGTTGCAGGTATGCTATGCATACAGAGGCTCATGTTACTCATACGCCAACAAATGTCAAGATAATGTCTTGGGTCCTCAAAAAATATGAGTAACGTGTTTTTAACCTATAAGTAACATATACTGAACTTACCTCCAACACATTTGTAGACGTATTTGACGTGCTCCAGTCACAATGTGTTTCTAACATACAGCTGCCGTATAATGGCGTATGTGCTGCGCCTAAGGAAAGTGACATAAATAGGATTCAGGTTGTGAATGCCGGCAATACGCTGGCATTCGTATTTGAATGCGTCGGCATGCGCTTATTAAATCCTCATGGTGTGACAGGGCCCTAACTCTTCGCAGGTGGAAATTGTAACACTTTGGTGCATTTCAGTTATTATTTTCTTTGCTGCTTGACTGGAAAGATTTGGGAGACCAATTTAATAAAAGCAAAATTAATTATTCTGATTACTTAGGGTTAGGGCTGGGGTCACCACCGCTGACAGCTTAGATCCCAGAAGGTTGAAGCACGAGTCATTTTTTTTGCCTTCCTACCACTTACAATACAATACGATAAAAGTATATTTGCATACTGCACAGATGCCCTCTGTGCAGATTGCATATGTTTATTTCATAACTGCATTTTCTGGCAGTGGGATCATTCATCTATCCACCTCGCTACCAATGAGCTATTCACATGCCACTCTAAGTTGTATTTCCACTCTCTTCTTATGAGCTTTAGCCTGCTGAGCTGCTCCCTGCTTGGCAGTCCATTGTACAGTGTTAGATCACCACTTCCACAGATCTCAGTAGTAAGAGATCAGATAACACCACACAGGAAATTGATAAGAATTGCAAATCTGTTAAAGGAAACAGTGGCAATCCCTCCCCTTGTTTACGTCTCGGGCACTCCTGCGACTGCTTTCGTCAGCTCTACTGAATTAGTACAACGTGTAATGCTAAAACTTATCAGCAGGCCAGTCTAGTACTGTACACCTCATTCGCTGATTTGTAACAATGAGCTGTCAGTCTGAGTGTAACTTACGCAAAGAGCTCATTAAGGCAGAGAACATATCGATCCCTACGTACTTCTCCTTACAGTAATGTTTGCAAACGAGATGTACTGATAGCGTGAAGGTTCAGGAGTTTCTTGTAATCCAGGGGGAAGGGCACGTCCAGGTTAAGCCTGTCAGATTTATCATGAGTAAGGGATGTTGTTGGTTGAGTGCAGGAGGTCAATCCACGTGCTTCCCACTTGTTCTCTTTCCTGTTGGCAAGAAAACAAACAGAGAAAGTGCAGCAGTCATATGATGACGGTTATTTGCACAGTGCTTAATCAGTTTAAAGGCAAATCTTTTCCCATAAAACAGAGAGCAAATACACGGGTGCAGGACAACAATGACAACAAAGCAACGATTTGCATATGAAGTACAGAAATGGACCACTGACATAATGGTAACAACAGCAGAATAAGAAGAGTATAATTAATAAGGTGCAGCACAATCCAATGTGCACACCAGCCTACGCAGCCACTACTCACGTAAGCAATAGGTAAATAAAGGTTAAACAAGTTCACTGCATGCATTTATTGCCTTATTGGGAGAGAGAGAGTGTGTGTGTGTGTGTGTGTGTGTGTCTAAGAGAGTAATGAAACAAATCCTCAAGTATAACCCACATGCTATTAGATGAATAAATGTACTAATGGCTACATAAATGAATAAACAAATGCAATGTAATGTGCTTGTACTTGAACTCTCTGGCCACTTCATTAGGTATACCTTGCAGCTATTTTTGCATCCATTCTCCATGGCATAGATTCAACAAGGTGCTGGAAACATTTCTTAAGAGATTTTGGTCCATATTAATATGACAGTATCACACAACTGCTGCAGAGTTGTTGACTGTACATGCATGATGTTAATCTCTAGTTTCACCACATCCCAAAGGTGCTCTACTGGGTTGACATCAGGTGACCGTGGAAACTATTTGAGTACAGTAAGCTCATTGGGATTCAAGAAACCCAGTTGAGATGAGCTTTGTGACATGCCGGAAGCAGCCATCAGAAGACGGGCAAATGGACGGTTACTAATATAGCATTTTTCTACTCTGAGCACTCAAACGCCTCATTCACACAGCTCTTTATTCTTTAAGAAAATTTAGCTATCCTGCACACTGGATGCATTGGGAGCAATTTGGGGTCCAGTGTTGTGCCCAAGGACACTTTGGCACGTAGACTGGAGCAGCCAGGGATCAAACCTCCAACCTTCCAGTTCGAAGATGACCTGCTCTACCTCCTGAGCCACAGCTGCCCTCAAGATGGGTACACTGTGGTCACAAAGGGATAAACATAGTCAGCAACAATACTCAGGTAGGCTGCGGTGTTAAAATGGTTAAACAACTGGTGCTAAGTGGCTGAGTTTGGTATGAGAATAGCCCCCACACATTACACCATCAACAGCCTGAACGGTTGATATAAAGAGGATGCATTCATACTTTCATGTTGAGCGTGTCATATCCCAAGCCCACTATCTGAATGTCCCAGCAGAAATTGAGACTAACATTAGTTTCCTGTTCTTAACTGACAGGAGTGGCCCCCAGCGTGGTCTTCTGCTGCTGTAGCTCATTGTTCATTCAGAGATGCTCTTCTGAATATCTTGGAAGTGGTTATTTGTGTAGTTATTTTTAAAACTTTTTCCCCCATTTGAGTATTACATTTGTTATTTCTGTTAAAGAAAATACTGAACCTTTCAAATGTTTGCTTCTCTGACGATGTCAGAAACATTTTCCACAGCTCCATGAGTTATGTATTAACGGCTTTACCTGCACTTACTCATTTATTTACATATTTGAGTGAATTTGAATGGTGATGCAACGCCTTAGCTTAGGTTAAAAAAAATATTCATCAATTCTGTCTTTAATGCACTTGAGAGTCAAAACAAAAACTGGCTCTTCATGCATTTCCAAGCTGAATCTGTAAAAGCAGACATCTCTCCCAGTGAACCGAGGATCTGCAGACCCCGCCACGTGGAAACATAAGGCAAACATGTTTCATTGAGTAACTGATGTTGACATAGCCTGACCATGTATGCACCTTCCACCTGAAAGACCTAGGGCTAAGCAACGAATACACTCAATTAAATCCCACAGCGGCATGTGTGAAGATGCATATTAGTTTGAAAAGAAGGTGGAGTGAATCCAAGCTCCTGAAGGGTAGAGAAACAGCATGAGAAAGACAGACTGGCAGCATGTGTATCTTCTTTTTGTGTGTTTTTTGCAGCGTCACCATCTACTCTCCCTGATCCCCCTCTGTGTGTCTGTGTATTACATCGTGCAAATGAAAATACAACACAAATGGTTTTCCTGTCTATTCAATGGAAAAGTAAACACAGCTGCATGAATGTTTAACTGTGGAGTTACATTGGAGTGTTTTGCAGATCGAAAAAAGCACAGACGGGCCTTTTGAACACTGATCAGATATACACTATGTATTTATTTCAGTAGGCAGCCAACTAAGAATTGTAAGGTGTGTTTTTGTTTTTGGTCATCCCGCACATGACAGCTCCATGTGATGCAGAGTCCCTGAATCTGTGAAGGTAGGAGGCTGTGGTGTATGCACGGGTAACAAAACAATGGACTTTACATGGGAGGAAGATGTAACAGCCTGTTAACGTGAGAATGAAGGCTCTCTCTTTACCTGAGCATGGACAAAAGTATTCGGTTGCCTATACCTTACACCTGCAGGAGCTTTTATGACATTCCATTCTAAATCCATAGGCATAAATATGGAGTTGGTCCCCTCTTTGCAGCTAGAACAACTTTCACTCTTTTTGGAAGGTTTTCTACAAGATTTTAGAACGTGCCTGTTTTTATTTATTTATTTGCTCATTTATCCAGAAAAGCTTTTTTTTTTGAGGTCACATGCTGATGTTGGATCAAAGGGCCTGGCTCACAATCACCAAGGTCAGGCCTCTGAATGGGTCAAGTTCTTCCACACCAAACTCAACCACCCATGCTTTTATGGAACTTGCTTTGTACAGCAGAGGATGGTAAAGCTTGAACAGAAAAGGCACTTCCCCAAATATTTTCCACATGTACCTTCAGCTGCGCCCTTGTATAATTGTCCAAAATGTCTTGGTAAGCTTAAGCATTACAATTTCTCTTCACTGTCACATTGCAGGCAAAAGTGGCCCAAATTCGACTTTTTTTGCCCATATTAGAATTTTATGACAGTCCGACCAGCATAAATCTGATTTTTTTCAAAACTGATTCAGGTCACTTTCATACGAGGTCCTAAATTGGATCCGTATCCAGTGTTTTTCAAAGTGAAGGTCATGTCGCATTTCATCTGACTTTTACGTCACTGAAGTGAGACAAACGTCATAATTCAGCACCGGAGGAGGTGAGACGTGGTAAGGTCAAGCATAAATAATGGATGGAACAGTCATGGCAGACACCTTTGATGAAACAATTCAGTGGAAAAAAAAGTGAGGTTTTACTCACATGCTGACGTGATGCCATGTCTTCTTCAGGGTTGTAGACTGTTCACACTGGAGTCTGATGTCAGTTGCATATAAATTATAATGTGAACAACCACGCAAAATAGTCCCCTCACAGTAAAAAAAAAAAAAAAAAAATTGAGCATTAAGACCAGTTTAAGCCAGGAGAGGTTTGGAAATTTACGGTTATTGAGTCAGCAGAGTGCTGGCAACTTTCATGCACTCTGCACCTCAGCACTCTGCAACCCCACTCTGTATCAGAATCAGAATGAAAATATGTTATTAATCCCAGGGGGGAAACTGTATTTTGTTACAGATGCGCACTTACACAAAAATAAACTTGAAAGGCAGTAGATACACATTTTAGAGGTAAGAAATGTGACAAAAATAAATAAGAAAATAAACCTGTCTCTATGAATTGCCACATGTAACATAAATAACTCTAGAATTAAACACTGCATACAATGTACAATATGAATATATACAAGATGGGACTGTTAAGGAATGACAGGGTGAGGAATTAAAGAGTTTGATGGCCACAGGTAGGAATGAACTCTGTAACTTTACGTGGTCTGCCACTTCATGGCTTAGTTACTGTGGGTCTTAAAAGCTTCCACTTTGCAATTATACAAATTACAGTTGATATTCGGTGAGCTCTTTAGTACGACCCATTCTTTCACAAATGTTTGTAAAGGCAGAAGGCGTGGCTAATTGCTCGATTTTATACACCTGTGGCAATAGGACTGAATGAAACACCTGAATTCAATGATTAGGAGGTACTGTCTAATGCTTTTGTCCATATAGTCCAGACGCAACGCTCCCATGGAGCGGCTATATGGCAAAGATTTTGCTGCCAAATTACCTAGGCAGATTCATCCACTGTGGCGACCCTTTGGGAAAATATGAGGAGCTTAAGGTTTTGTCCATATAGCTTACGAAGGGTGAAGGGTTAATTTGGTTAAGACCTTGTAAGAACTTTCACTTATTATGTTTTAAAGCACACACATAAAAATAGCTCTGAATAGACCTGTATTAAAACATGCATTTTTTTTAGTGTGAATGAGAGAGAAACAGAGAAATTGCACTGGCATTATTGCCCCATAATCCCCACTATCAACAGCAATGACAGAGTGAAGTCAGGATGAACCATCTGCTCTCCAAGTCATTCTCTTTGGGATCAATGCCATTCATGGAGCTAAAGTGATGCTGCTGCTGCAATTATTACTAAACACTGCTTATGTTCAATTCATTCTTTTTCATAACTACAGCACTGATTTTGTCCAATAAGAAATATATAAAACAAGGTAAGAAATGTTCACTGAAACGACAGTCTAATGAGTTTATCCTTTCATTTGCTACTGTTGAATCGTTTTCATTACAGCATGATGTTCATTTTGTAAACTATGGCCACATTAGACCAACAGGAAGATAAGAATGCCATTTTGAAGCTGAGTGAAAGGGGGAAAGCCATCAGATGTATTTAAAAAAATATTTGGCACAGCCAGCACTACAATCTGGAATGTCCTGAAAATGAACAAAACCACTGGTGTGCTGAGCAACAGACACCAAACTAATCATCCAAGAAAGACAACAACAACTGAGCAAATGGTGAGATTCCAAAGACCCCCCCCAAAAAAAAAACAGTTATGAACAATCCAATGTTCAAAGGAGACTTTGAGAACAACAATGTAGAGGCCATACCGCAAGGTGCAAACCACCCAGCAGTACAATTCAGAGAGCCAGAATGGAATTTGCAAAAAAAGTCCACAGAGGAACTATGACAGTTCTGGAATGGAGTTTTATGGACTGATGAGACAAAGATTAACCTCTACCAAAATGATGGAAAGGCCAGAGTGTGACGAAAGAAGAGATCTGCTCATGATCCAAAACATCACCAGTGAGGCACTGTGGAGGTTGTCATGACTTGGGCTTACATGGCTGCTTCTGGAATAGGCTAAGTCATTTTTATTGATGTAACTCAGGAAGGAAGCGGCAGAATTAACATATAAGTCTACAAAAACATACTGTCTCCCAGTTTACTGAGAAATGTATCCAACCTAATCAGGAGGAACTTTGTTATGCAGTAAAAATTTTATACTGCCCAAGTCAATAATCAGCTCTTAACCCAAGTGAACATGCGTTTCACCTCCTAACTGAAGGGAAAAACCCCACAATACAGACAAGGAATAAAAGAAGCTGTGGTAAAAGCCTGGAAAGGCAAAACCAATGGCAAAACAAGAAATCTGGTGGAGTCTATGAGTAGTGGGCTTGATACAATTATTGCAAGCAAGGGATATACAACCAAATCTTCTTCGCATATTTGATTTGGCAAAGTTTTTACGCGGATGCCCTTCCTGACGCAACCCTCACCATTTACCCGGGCTTGGGACCGGCACTAGGAGTACACTGGCTTGTGGGCCCCTGTGGCTGGTTTAAGGGGTATACAACCAAATATTGAGCAATATTAGTTGAAAACATTCTAACACTTACATTCACCTGAAAAAGTGGGTGGTTTGATTGAAAATGCGCCATCTTATGTCACTTAGCACATCTCGACGTAAATACCAGAGAATAAAAGCTAGAACTCTGATCTCTCACGTCATATTTTAACTTTTGATCGCACACAGAAAAGGTCCTCAGTGAACAGCAAAAACAAACTAATTGACCTTGCTGTTCCAATGCTTTTGGAAGGGACAGTACGACAGACTGAAGGCATCAGAATGTTAGCCAAGAGGCCAAAGGCGAAACCACAAATACACTGAAAGATATGTCTTAATTGTGGATCTGTGAGATCCCAACACCCCTTAGTTGTCAAGGAGTGCCACTGCCATGGTGGGTGTGCAACAATGCACAAAAACAGAAGGACTGATTCTTTATCTGGGAGCTGATTGGAAGAGGAAGAGGAAAGGGAGCCTTAGTCACAACAGTAATGTTTACATGCTCTTTTTATTTCACATGACAAAGTCTCGTCTTGATGAATTGACGGTATGCTCTGTCAGGGAGCTACAAGGCTGACAACGCGCTCCCTCTATTTCCCTCTCTACATGGGGTGTCTTCTGCCTAACAAACTGACTCCAAACAAACAGTGGTGGGTGGATAAAGAGGGGAGGAAGCCTAAGAAGAAAGACTGAAAGAACAGGTGAAAAGGTGGATGAGAGAGAGTATGGAAGAGAATAAAAGAGTAACAGAGACTGAGGAAGCGAGAGAAGAGATGAAGATATCAAAATTAAAAGGAAAACAAATGACGGGATGAATGAAATAAAGAAAAAACAGGCAAAAGAATGAGAAACGGAGGGAAGAAAAATGCAAGACGGGGTAAAGGGAGCACTGAAAATAAGTAGAGGAAAGAAAAACACAAAAACAAGAGCAGAAAGGACGAATGAAGCAAGTTGGGAGGATAAGTATGAAGACAGAAAGGAGAGAGAAGAAAAGTAAGCAAACAGGAGAGTGGAAACAAGGTGGTGAAAGAAGAGAGCAGAGGGAAATAAAATGGAAAGGAGATGGAAGCTAAGGAACCTGTCAACCAAACTGAAATATAAAGCTCTCCTGACAGGAAACAGCAGTTCTGCTTTCTTATTACTCCTTAATTTGCATCTTTTTAACAATATGTCACTGTCTCGAGCTTTATTTTGATATTTTGCTCACATATTTTGATGAGTTTACAAAGAGGCTCATGCTTAGAGCAATCACTGCAGATTTTTATCCAGCCAGCAGATGGCCCCCTGGAGCAACAGACACTAAGTTCCGGAATAATCTACGGAAAAATATGTTGCGAATTTAAAAAAAATATATATATATATATATATTTTCATTTCTGTGCAATCTAAGCATCATTAAAGGGACTTTCGTACACATTTTGCAATCTTTAAATGTCCAACTACATTTCCCAAAATGCACTGAGCGCGGTTATAGGTTACCCAGACATGTGTGGCTCCCCACAACAGCTGCCGCCAGCTTTTACCAACAAATTAGAGCCTCGCGCTGTTTTATTGTGCAATAGCTGTTATCTGTGAGAGCGCCGGCGGCGTGTCAGAGTTCACTCGGTGTATGAGTGACCGCGCAGCAACCGCCGCGCAGGACGCTGATCCCGCCGGAAGTAACCTGGACTGCTGCGGAGGGCTCAACAACGTCGACTACTCGAAGGTAAAAGTGAAAACGGGTCGCACGGAGCTGTCCTGAATCCCGGGTTCACTCATAACGCGAAGCTGCAAACGCCTCGGCAGAAAACCTTACCGAGGTCTGACCGCCGGAAAGCTCACCGGTGGCGCTTTTATTTTCAAAATAAGAGCACTGTTTTTTCCAACTGCGCTGCACGGATGTTTTGTGTGACAGTGCAGCTTCAGCAGAAAACGCAATGCACATTGTTAGTTTTTTTTTAAGTGAATCTTTTATAAAGCAGTGCTATGCAAGTATTATTGTCATGAATAGTGTGGTTATGCTTTTATTTTGATTAAAATATTAGTAGTTATGCAACCAGCATAGGTTGAACATGGAGCCTGAAACAGTACTGTAATCTTCTTCTTCCAGCTGCTCCTGTTAGGGGTCAACACAACAGATCATCTGCCTCCATCTCACCCTATTCATTGTAACACCAACCCTCTGCATGTCCTCCTTCACTACATCCATCAATCTTTTCTGTGGTCTTCCTCTTCTCCTCCTGCCTGGCAGCTCCATCCTCAACATATTTTGTCCAATATGTCCACTATCCCTGCTATGAATGTGTCCAAACCATCTCAGCCTTGCCTCTCTAACTTGGTCTCCAAACTTCTCAACCTGAGCTGTCCCTCTGATGTACTAATTTCTAATCCTGTCTATGCCCAGTGAAAATCTCAACATCTTCAATTCTGCCACCTCCAGCAGTCTTTTTGTCAGTGCCACCATCTCCAAACCATACACCATAGGAGGTCTCACTACCATCTTGTAAACCTTCCCTTTCATCTTTCTTTCACAAAGCACTCCTGACACTCGTCTCCACCCGCTCCACCCTGCCTGCACTCCCTTCTCTGCGTCTCTTGTGCTCTGTTCATCGCTTTGGATGACTCACCCAGGTATTTAAACCCATCCCCCTTTACTGCTTTTACTCTTTGCATTTTCACCATTCCACCTGAGGAGGCGTTCTTCTGGCAACCCTCCCAAACAAGCCGTAATTGTTCAGTCTTTTTCTAATCGTGCTGTCATTAACTTTGTAGATGTTGTGTAACTCTGTGCTTTTCATAGTCTGACTTTGGTGTGAATTTGCTGGGACGTCCACTCCTGGGAAGCTTGTGGCATTGTGTAAATACTGACCTGAATGCTCCAGACTAGCAAACTGCCAAAACATTTGCTTTTATGGAAGTGCTCACACTGGCTGATGATTAATTGATCAAGTGCATTTGACGAGCAGCTCTTGGGTGCTTCTTACCCTCTTAATTTCAATTCAGGCAAGAAGGCTGTACTTGGATTTTCACAGGACTGCACAGACACAAGATTATATCTAACTCATAATATTTCAAATTGTGTATGTGTCTGCTGATAACTATCAGTTTTGTCCAGAGGCTTAGTTTCATTTCCATGTCATAAACATAAATATTGTATACATAAAGACACACAAAATAGAAAATTAGTATGTACGCTGTAAGTCTGCTAAAGCGTGGGAATATGAAATGGTTATATGCTGCACTTAATGGCCTCAGCTAGATAATTCCAACCTGTTTCCTTTCTCTTTCTGTTATCTGGAAGGAAAACAGACAGGGAAAAGAGACAAGTTGTTATTGGCCTTTAATTAAAACACGCAGTCTGTTGAAGTGTTTTTAGTTTTCTAATGAACTCTCCAAAGCAGAACTGAAGCTCTTCTAATTGTCAGGCTCTTGTAATTGAGACCTTTACTTCAGCAACCGCATCAGGCTAAAAGGAAATGAGCTTCAAGTAGACAAAATGCTGCCATGAAGTCTCCAGACGTTTTCTGCTGCCTTTGACTTGCAGTGTGTTTGGCTGTATGTCTCTTTTGCCCCTAACACTGTGAAATAAACACAGCAAACAGTGGGCATTGGTACAAAGACATCTTTTTTTTTTTTTTTTTTTTTTTCTTTTCAATCCCAGTCTTA
>VUQH01085213.1:0-23433 GCA_015106775.1 Etroplus canarensis
TTGTTGGGGTTCTCCTTTTAACACTGTTTTATCTTTACCCTACAGTGTGAAGCACCTCAAGGCGACTTTTGTTGTGAATTGGCGCTATATAAATAAAATTGAATTGAATTGAATTGGATAAGTGTGCACACCCTAAAACTAAGAAGATTATGTACTTTATTGTTCCCCTGCTGGAGAAATTACCAGATCTCAACACATTCCACATTGGCAGCCCTCTGGTTCCCAGCCATTCACGGCTGGGCTGAGCCACCGCTGCCCCCACAAATACACTGAAGACAGAAGCAATGAATATTTAACCAAATTTGTCTCCTTTCTGTAGGTTTCCCAGGAGGCTCAACAAAATGGTGCGTCGACTTGTGCCCGATTGCGACGTGCGATTTTTGCTGTCACAGGACGGTAGTGGGAAAGGTGCAGCTATGGTAACAGCAGTAGCCTTCCGACTTGCTTCCCAAAATGCTGAGCGTCAGCGAATCCTTGACACCCTGCGCTTGAGTCGTGAACAGCTGCTGGAAGTAAAGAAGCGATTGAGTGAGGGGATGGTGCGAGGCCTGTCGAAGCAAACGCACGAGCAGACCAGCATCAAGATGCTTCCCACCTATGTCCGATCAACTCCGGATGGAACAGGTAGGTTTAGCCCAAACTCCCCCAACCCCTGGCTTGCTGTTGAGTTTAGGGCTCCCTTTTAAAACCTCTTTTATTCCTGATCAGAGCATGGCGACTTCTTGGCTTTGGACCTGGGAGGCTCCACCTTTCGAGTGCTACTGGTGCGAGTGCGAAGTGGAAAGAGACACAATGTGGATATGCACCAAAAGATCTATAATATCCCACAGGAGA
Organism: Etroplus canarensis; assembly: GCA_015106775.1. Classification (NCBI taxonomy): domain Eukaryota; kingdom Metazoa; phylum Chordata; class Actinopteri; order Cichliformes; family Cichlidae; genus Etroplus; species Etroplus canarensis. The sequence goes on from VUQH01085213.1 coordinate 835, forward strand.
CCATGCAAGGCACAGGGGAAGAGGTAATGCTTCAACTGGAGGTTGAACAATAGCGAGATAATTGTGATTAAAAGCCAAATTAAATCCAAATTTTACTGAAGTTTTCATTTCATATGGGAACTGTTTTGTCTGATGTTGTTCATAGCAGTAAAAATACAGTTAACTGTAATGAAAAACTCTTTATGGTGTTCCTTTAAAAATATGTTAGTCTTATGTTTCTAAATATATTGTTAATGTGTGTAGTAGCCTTTATTTCTTAGGGGAACTCATGTAGTTACTATCTAATATTTTAAATCATTTTATAAGATCCACAACACACAAGAGTAACAAAAGAAGCAGCACCGAAAATTAGCGATAACTTAACATCTTAAGCTATTTTTTCCTTTTCACGATATAATACTGCTGCAGTGCTGCGTATTTACACAGTGGTGCATTGTTACCTGTTAATTTTTGTTTGCATTGTGTTTTTGTTTTAATTTTCTAGCTGTTCAGCCATATTGTGGACTGTATCTCTGACTTTCTGGAGTACATGGGTATGAGAGGTGCATCTTTACCTCTGGGATTTACATTCTCCTTCCCCTGTCATCAAACCAAACTTGATCAGGTAATTTTGTCACTCAGAATTCATTCTAAGTATAAAACAATCTATAAAATGTACAATGTGAAATTGGTTCTGCCTGATTTTTCTTATTTTTAAGCTTTTACACTCACGGCCACTTCATTAGGTATACTTGTTCAACTACTCAATAATGCAAAACGTCTAATCTGCTCATCACATAGCAGAAACTCAAGGCATGCTGGCTTGCAGATATGACTAAAACAACTTATGAAGTTCATGCCAAGCATCAGAAGGGAGAAAAAAGGTATTTAATAGTCTCATAGGAAGGCAACGCTAATGCAGATAACCATGCCTTGAAACCAAGGTATGCAGACTAACATTTCTGGTAGGGTCAGAATTTAATAGAGAAAAAACTTAAACGCATGGATCCATCCTGCCTTTTATCAGGGGTTTAGGCTGGTGGTGATGGTGTGAGGGATATTTTCACGAAGACATGGTGCAGATGACCTTCTCGAGTTGAAACCGAACATCAGAACGGAGAAGAAAGGCGATTCAAGTGACTTTCATTGTACTGTGGTTGTTGGCGCCAGACGGGCTGATCTGAGTATTTCAGAAAATGCAGATCTACTTCCGTGCACACACCACCTCTAGGGTTGTACATGGAGTGGTGTGTGCATATATTTGTGGACAAACACCATGAATGGTCAGAAAAAGAGAAAATACCCAGTGACTGGCAGTTCTCTGGGAAAAAAATCCTCCTTTTATGACCACAGCTGCTTCCCACAGGATAACACACAGTGTCACAAGCCTCAAATCATCCTAAACTGGTTTCTTGAACATGACGAGTGCACTGCACTCAAATGGCCTCCACAGTCACCAGACTTCAACCCAATAGAACACCTTTGATATGTGGTGGAATTGGAGATTCTGGTCATGGGTGTGCAGCTGTCTGATGCTGTCATGTCTATGTGGAGCAAAATCTGAGGATTTTTTTTTCCAACACCTTGTTCAAACTATGCCACAAAGCAGTAAGGCAGTTCTGAATGCAAAAGGGGGCCCAATCCGGTACTTGCAAGGTAAATTGAATGAAGTGGCTGGTGAGTGTAGAGACAGATTTTTATTTCTGTCCTCTTTCTCTTCCTCTATCACCAGACAGATTAATGCTTTTAACTGCAGCAAAAAAAAAACTCCTGTGGGCTTCATGAGCAAGAGTTTATAAAGGAGGACAGGTTCTGTTGAATCTCCTTGGCAAACCACTTTGCCCCATGTATCTCCTCTGAGTGTGTAATCTAGTGAAACGTGACTGTTTTTTGCTTTTTTCACTTCATTAAAACAAGATTAAGAATTTCTGTCTTCAAGTTGGCCACATGAGCAGTTTTTATACTCAAATATTCACTGTAAAATAACCAAAATCAAAAAACCCCATTCTGTTTACATATGACTCTCTATCTCTCACCAGAACATGAGTGTATCAGGTAGAGAAAACTTTGTTTTCTGAACTTGCCAGGACACTCTGGTGAGGAGTGAACAAAGCCATCATGAATATAGCTTTTACATAGGCTTTCCAAAAACAAATGCTGACAATCAAATGCTGCTAGCAGCTGGAAATTTGAACAATCAGTGAACTATGGGGAGTGTTGTTTAGATGATGATGAAAATAAGAAGCCCTGCAGAATAAATTTGAACTCTGAATCATCAACTCTAAACAATATGCCTGAAATAAGGTGTCACGCAGAAAAGGTTACGTAAAGAAACATATTTTGGTATGTTGTGGATGTGATTGACTAAGTGGCCTTGGCTTTTCAGCTTGAAAACAACAAGCAAAAATTTTGTTAGGCCAGGTAAGGTTTATCTTGATGACTGAGAGCTGCACATTTATTTACTTTTGGTGTGTGTTTTTAAGCCAGTTACCCCTAAAAAGCACATTTTTGTCCACAAACACACGCACACACACACACACAAGCAGATTTGTAACATATCATCAGCACAAAAAAAGCATTGCTGGCTTGCTTTGACATTAAAGAAAACTGTGATTATTGTCAGTGAAACTAGACTTTTTAAGAACACCCCTACAAGTTGGAAACAGTTGCTTACTGGTATTTGTAGCTTACAGTGAAAATACACATTCTCAAAAATGCAAGTTTCACTAAATGAAAAAAAGTTTAGTTTGTGTGTTCAGATTTCTCAAAGTAGATCAGAGTAATGGCTTGCACTGGAAAAGCAAAATCTATGTGAGATTAAATATCTTCAGTCAAGGAAAGGATTCTTGTTTATCTGACAACATGCATCTTATCAGGCCGTTTTGTGCTTTAAGCATTTTTAATTAACTTAGTAAGATATTATAAGATTTAAGTACTGATCAGCTGAAGTTTTGTGTTCATCTTGAGCAACTATGTTCCTGTTCCAAAGTACTGCCCTACTTGACTCTCAAATTCTCAGCCTTTGAAGAGTTAGTTTGTGGACTGTGCTAACATCTCTTTGGAAAAACAAATGTTGCCATTTTCTGATCTTGGCAACACTGTTTGGGTATGAATACAAGCAGAAATCCAACATTGATACTTTTATATATTTACTCAAATACAAGTAACATTTTATTTAGACATTAAAATGAGCCCGTTTAATTTCTAGTACTGGCAAATTCAAAGTCTTGCCACTGAGGATCTATATGAGTAACAACTCTGGATAGTTATTTTGAAGCTTCATGTAAGAATCACAAGAAAAATCTGATTTAGACAAAAAGAGTTTAAAGCATTTGGGAACTTTGCCTCAAAATAAGGTGACAAGAGCTTTCTTCCCACAAGTTGTACACTTGTACTATGCGTGGGCAAAGTTTATAAAACTCAATCAACCCATGTGAGCACTGATCTAATGTGCTAATTCATGTTATGGGAAAAGTTAACCTAGAAAAACAACAATTATACTACAGTATACTTTTTCTACAGCAAAATGTCGGTAAGCCTTCTGCCGCATAGCTGGAACTGTCATGAGTCTCAGCTGACATGCATCAGGGCATCAACTGTTTACCTAAAGTTAGATTGTGAAGGCTGTGACAGCGTAAGTGTGTAGTGTTTTTGGGTTGATGATGATCCCTTCTTAGTACAGAGAGTGTTTTTTTGAGTTGTGCTTTGCTGTTGGTAAAGAAGTAAGTCTGTTGATGAAAAATTCATTTTAATCCACCAATCTCTGCCAAAACTGGGTCACAGCAATGTAAATTAGAGCATATATAACCTTTTTTTTAAAAAAACAAAACAAAAGAAAATTACACCATTGGATGCTAAATTTAAGAACATTTCTCACATTTTAGAAGGGAAAAAAAAGCTTTTCTTTATTTCCTGCAAATGCACTTTGCTTTTGGTGTAGCTGTACCAGTGTTGATGCACACACAATGGCTCTTTAATCTTCTTAATAAAGCATTTTTCTACATATTGGGAAAAATTCTTTTGTTATATTTTGTTCTGTACTATCTGAGACTAGATATTTGTACATGTTTTGTTATCTTTTTCCTGTGATTTAATTTATTTTAGGAAACACTTTTATTTTTTAAGTGAGAGCTGAGTTTTATCTGTGTTTACTTCAGCCTTCAGTCATATTCGCACTCTCACTATAAAACACCATTATTGTTTGTCCAGGGCATACTTCTGAAGTGGACAAAGGGTTTTAAAGCCAGCGGCTGTGAGGGCCAAGATGTTGTTGCTTTACTCAAAGAGGCTGTACACCGCAGGCAGGTCAGTACATTGAACTTCAATGCAATGGCAGAAATTTTAACGTGGCCTGTAATTATTGACCAGAGAGCCACCTACACTTATCAGTAGACATCTGAATTTACTTGTCAGCTCTGCTTGTAGTCATTTCTTTCATCTTTCTTTGAAAAACACCTGATTTTTATTGTATGAGAAAATATCAGACTGCTTTGATTCTTTCTAGATTTTGTATTTTAGTTACTTTCTAAATTTAACTCATTTGTTTACAGCCGTATTTTCCCCATTATTTCTTTATTATTATTTCTGAATCCTAGTATAAACTTTTACATGCTTTACTGTCCCATACAAGATGAGGTTAATGATTTAAATACGAGGACTGCATATTGTTGTTCGAGAAATTAATTTAATGTTGAGTGAAAAGTGTGTATATAGGTAAATGATGCAATAGATCTCTATATGATTGATGGTCACTGCTTTTTTAAGTGTTTTTGCTTCACTCAAATTACCCATTCGTCCAGCCACCGATCCAGAGTGATCCAGCCATCTTCTGCTGCTTTGCCGGCTCTGGGTCTTCACAGCAGTCTAAGCAGACATGGCTGGATCTTCCTCTCTTGAGCCACCTCCTCTAGCTCTTATGGGGAGAAACCGAGGCATTCCCAAGCCAGCCAAGAGACATAATTTCTCTTGTGTGTCCTGTGCTTTCGCTGGGGCCTATTTCCATTTGGACTTGCCCAAAACACCTCGGTTAGGGGACTCTCAGGAGACATGTCAGTCGGATACAATGAATCATCTTGATGTGGAGGAGTAGGGGCTTCACTGAGTCACTCCCAAATGACCGAGCTCCTATTTCTGAAGCCCAGCCACCCTCCAGAGAAAACTCATTTCCATCGCTGTTACCCATAATTTTATTCTTTCAGTTACTACCCACAGGTTGTGGCCATAGCGAGGGTGGGAACAGAGATTTACCGGTAAATAGACAGCTTTGCTTTCACACTCAACTCTCTCTGCATCACAACAGACTGGCACTCCACCGTTTTCTGACTGAGAACTATATTCTCAGACTTGGAGGTATTAATTCTGATTCCTGCTACTTCACACTTGGCTGCACACCACCCCAGTGTGAGCTGGATGTCGTTTGATGAATCCAACAGACCACCTAATCTGACACCCTCCACTGATATCAGAGAGCAACCATCGCATCGTCCATCTTGTTGTTGTCATTGTTATTTGTGATTTAGTGGTAATAGTAGTAGCAGTAGTAATTCATTTTTGTGTATTAGGTTAGTTTTACTTGACAGTTTTAAATGAGTTTGTTTGCTTTGCGTTCAGGAATTTGACTTGAACTTTGTGGCAGTGGTTAATGACACAGTGGGAACCATGATGACTTGCAGCTATGAGGACCCCAGATGTGAGGTGGGACTCATTGTCGGTAAGTCTGGCTACTTCCCGCCTTCTTTGCCTGAAACCACTCTGTCTGTGACATTTTAAACATCAATGTCTGTTTAGGACATATGTATATATTCTATATTTAATTGATTAATTGTGTTTTATGTTCATAATGAAGCTATTCTGTGAAAATACTTATCTTTTCTCTGATTTTAATACAGGCACAGGGACCAATGCTTGCTATATGGAGGAAATGCACAACATTGAACTGGTGGAGGGTAATGACGGTCGTATGTGTGTCAATGTGGAGTGGGGAGCATTTGGTGAAAACGGTGAACTAGACGACTTTTGCACTGAGTTTGACCGCCTCGTCGACGCCTCCTCTAACTACCCTGGGAAACAGAGGTACTGGGTTGTAATTTGCGAGAGATTTACAGTGATGTCGATAGCAAAGAGCCAAATTATACCAGCATTCACATCAGATAGCACCACATGTAGTTTTCAGTATGAACTAATGAGAGAAAAAATGCCAAGGACAGACTGATAAATAGAGACAGACGGGGCAAGGAGCAGAGAAGAGAGAGGGTGTTTCACAGCACGTCTATAATAAATAAATTATGCTGCCAATTAAAAGACACACGGGAGTTGTGATGCCGACAGGAGTTGTCAGCATCACAATGCACCGCCGTGACATTTGTTTGAAGAGATAACCTCATACTGTGAGACATTCATAGCTCTCTGTGGAAGGAAAACAATTCCATTGATCATGTTTGTCATTTTCCACAGTGGCTTTGTATGCAGCTCGATAAAATTTCAGGGTAGAGATTTAGAATGGTATATTTTAATTATATATAATATATAATTATTTAATTATATTAAATTATGCAAGTTATTATTTTTAGCCCTAAATATCAGGCTATAGGAATGGACAACATAAACTAGACATTTAAAGAATTTTCAGCCACAAGTCACAGTTAATCTTGAGCCTGACCATCATCAAATCCTAAACTGCAAGTTAAGCAGACAAAAACTAATCAAAAAATCAAAAAAGGAGGAATCAAAAAAGGAGGAATATGCTTGTTTTATTTAGCTTTTTTAGATTAAAGACAAACTCTAGAGTAAACTTGATGTTTCAAGATTAAAGTCAACCAGAGGAGGTGGGCTCTTTCTTCACATTTTGGCTTTTTTTCTTCTCAAAATCCTCCTGTTTGTTTGTTTTTGTTGAACTGATAGAGAACTGCAAACCTCAGTCCCAGTACCAGCAGATAAGTCGGTGTTTTAACTTCCAGTCTCCTCGTCTCAAAGTCCGTGAGATTTTTAGATCGATGTAAAGAGTTGGCGTAGCTTCCAGCTATTTTATTCCTGTTCGTACTATCAGTATTGGATAACACTTATGGCTTTTACCAAACGTGGAAAAATAACTCTGTTCTTCCTTGACGGTTTATTGAACCACTGGGTGGACTGTAAGAAAAGATGACAGCTGAATGCTTTAAAAATAACTCACAGCTACATACAGGCATTATTAAACAGCCAGGTGAGACAAAGAAATGCATTTAGAGAGTGGTTTATCAAGAGAAATGTTTAGACACTGTCCAAATCGTTGGCGGTCCACTTATTCAGTGATTGTTTTCCTGTTAACTCTTTTGTTTGTTGTCATGTATAACATTTCATCTTGTTGAGGAAACATGTTTGGTTTATATCTAATCTGGTGCAGCTGAACATTTCTGAACTGGGAGAAAAAAATTTATTTACAGTAAAAGGACACTTCACAGTGATCAACTAACAATACAAATGCACAAAATACACACACCATACAAAATAACAGAAAACTGTAAAAGCATTTAATACAAGTCTTTTTTAATAATTAAATCTTTCTCAAATTCTCTTATGTGCTTGATAAACATATCACACAACTGCATGGCCTAAACTCTCTTAGCCAAGCTTTCTTGTTATTTCTTTAAGCAGTCTTCAGGTATAGTTCTCCAGGCTTCTTGAGGGACATTCCAAAACTCTTCTCTGGGAAGTTGGCTGAATTTTCTTCCATACTCTGTCAAGATGATCCCTCCCTGCTTCAGTGACGTTGAAATCTGGCCTCTGGGGAGGCCAGTCCAACAGTTCTATAGTGTGTTTTTCGACATGGGTAGGCTTTTACTGCACTGGCAGTGGGTTTAGGATCCTTATGCTGAAAAATGAACCGGTTGCTAATGAGGTGCTTTACAGATAGTATTGCATGTATGTTCAGAATCTTACAGTACTTTTCTACATTCATAATTCCATCAATTTTGACAAGATCCCCGACACCACTGGCTGAAATGTAGCCCCCGCCTTTCCACTGAGGGCACATTTCTGAAGAGGCTTCAGTGAACGGTAGCTGTATCAACCAGATTTTTTCCTATTTCTTAAGGACATGATGTACAGATACTGTTCATACGCTGTAGTATTTTTAACCTACACTCAACAGCATTGGCTGAAACGCAGCCCCAAACCACAAGGCAGTCTCTCCACTGCGTTTTACAGATGGCTGTAGACACTCACTGTCGCACCTCTCTCGACCTCTAACCTACATATTGATGATGATTTGAAACAGAAATTTCAAATTTGGATTCTTCACTTCATTAGATCTGTTGCCGCTGAAGTTCCATACATTTCTTGTGTAATTTGGCGTACCGCAGCCTTTCCTCCTTTATTGCTTCCTTAAGAATGGCCTTTTGACAGCCACCCTTCCATTAACACCATTTCTGACGAGGCTTTGGTGAACAGTAGAATGATCAACGAGGGACAGATACTGTTCATCTGCTGTAAATAGTTTTTTAGGCTTGACACTTCTTTTGTCCTCCACTTGTCTAGTTTCCTCCTCCTTTATTAAGGAGACATTTCACACCATTCTGACATATGCCAAGTTTTTGGTCACTGGCTGTTTGAGAATCTCCTTGTTGGTGCAAAAATACGATTTTATGCCTGTCAAACTGTTTTAGCTTTGACATTTTTTATAGATCCAGCCAAAGAAATAGAAACAGTTGTGTTGTCTGTTATGTGTAGATGCAACACTGGTTCATCCCTTGCGAGAGGTGCCTTTTTACAGTTGAATGATTCAGATTCAGAATCAAAATACTTTATTGATCCTAGGGGAAAAATTGCATTTTGTACCAGATGCTCAGTTAGATATAAATAAATATAAATTTAAAGGGCAGAAAATGAAGATTAAAATAAATTTAAAAAATAAACTTCTCTGTGTAAATTGCAGTACAGTATGTAACATAACTCCAAAATTAAACACAATATGTACAAGATGTGGCAATAAAAGAAACTGATCAAGGTGTTACAGGGAGGAATTATAGAGTCTGATATCCACAGGTAGGAATGATTTCCTGTGGCATTCTGTGGAGCATTGTGGTGGAATAAGTCTGCTGCCTGTGCCTGTCCAGCATGTCATCGAGAGGGTGTGAAGGATTGTCCAATGTTATCCTTAACTTGGACAGCGCCCTCCTTTCTTACACCGCTGTCAGAGAGTTGAGTTCCACACCCACGACATTACTGGCTTTTCAGATCAGTTTGTTGAGTCTGTTGGTGTCCACTACTCTCCATCTGCTGGCCCAGCACACTACAGCATAGATAATGGCACTGGCTACCTCAGACTAAAACATCCGGCAGATGGTAAAGGACCTGAGTCATCTCAGAAAATAGAGACGCTCTGGTCCTTTCTATAGATGGCTTCTGTGTGTTTAATGAAGTTCAGTTGATTGTCAGTGTGTACACAGAGGTACTTGTAGTCCTCCACTATCTCCACACAGACCCCATGAATGGAAACAGGGGTCACTCGTGTTTTTGTCCTTCTCAAGTCCACAACCAGTTCTTTAGTCTTTGTCACATTAAGCTGCAGATGGTTCTGTCAGCACCATGTGACAAAGTTGTCAAGTACAGTCCTGTACTCCTTCCTCCTTCCTCATCACCCTCTCTGATATACCCCACTACTGCAGAGTCATCAGAAAACCTCTGAAGGTGGTAGGTCTCTGTGCAGTCGCTAAAATCTGTGGTGTAGACGGTGAAGAGAAAACAAGACAGAATGGTCCCCTGCAGGGCTCCGGTATTATTGACTGCGCTGTCCGACACACAGTGCTTCATAGGTCAGTGCTAAGTGGCTTAAACAAACAAAAAAAATATTCTTCTGGAAATGATCAAGCACAAAAAAGTCTGGCTTCTTGGAAGCAAAAAATAAAGAAGTGAGGCGGCTAGAAAGACTTTTGCAAAGAGCTGTTTATAATCAATATCGAAAAATTATATTTTATCTTAAAAATCTAGTCAAGTGGGAGATTTCACCAGTATAACAGGATACAGATAATATAATACAGCATAATCATCATGCACATCTGCTTGTTTATATAGCATGCCAAAAGTGGTGTTGGCTAAAGACTCAAACAATATTAATCCAAAGACTAATGCTGACTCAGTCACCCTTATTAGATCCCTTGAATTATGTGAAATCAGCAGTGTGTGGATGTGCTGCAGCCTCTAATTAGAGATTCAGTTGTGCAGCTTGAGAGGGCAGCAGAACTCCTCAGACTTCTTGTGCTAGAAGTTTACACTAAAAGATTTTCATGTCCAGTGCAAATGTTTTGCATTCGTTGTCCCCATTTCTTTTCAGTTTCAGAGACGTCTATGAAAATCAGTCCGTGAGGTTATGAGAGCACTTCACTTCTGCCACTGCCTTGTCTGCATACACTTATCAGTTATTTGTGGTGGATGATTATTCATGTCATCGATTGCATTAGAGTTGCCTCACTGTATCTTTCAGCAGTAAAGCAAAAGCTGCAATTTATGTTCACAAAAAAGAAAATACTCAGAACATGTGCAGTCAATTTGGCTTGCTCCATGTGGATTCCACAGTGAGCAGCCTGTGAATATGTTTGTAAATGAGAGATTATAGTTTTTGATTTTTAACAAAGTGCTGGTTTGACTTGGAGTCTTGACTTTCTTTAAAAGAAAAAGAAGTGATTGAGATTGTAAATGTTATTATTAATGTGAATATTGTGACTTGTACCAGTGTGCATGGATGTGGAGAGTCTGAAGTGTGTGTCCTCTCTTTAAGGTATGAGAAGATGATCAGTGGAATGTACCTGGGAGAGATAGTGAGGAATGTGTTATTGGATTTTACTGCTAAGGGCCTGCTGTTCAGAGGGAAAGTGTCAGAACGACTCAAGAGCCGGGGCATCTTTGAGACAAAGTTCCTGTCCCAGATTGAAAGGTGAGTATTGCAAGCTCTTCTAGTATCAGTGTGCCACATGATTACATGAAGGGTCACTATATGGATCAAAGTATTGGGTCACCTACACATTACACGTATTTGAGCTTTTGTGACATCCCATTCTAAATGCACAGGTTTTAATATAGAGGTGGTCCCCCTTTTGCAGCTATTACAGCATTCACTTTTCTGGGAATGCTTTCTACAAGACTTTAAAGTGTTTCTGGGAATTTTTGCCCATTCATTCAGGAGAGTATTTGTGAGGTTGGACACTGATGTTGGACAAGAGGGCCTGGCTCGCAATTTTTGTTCTAGGCGTTACATGGCGTTGAGGTCTGGGCTCTGTGCGGGCCAATCAAGTTCTTCCACTTCAAACTCAACAGAACCATGTCTTTATGAACATTGCTTGTACACTGGCGCACATTCATGGTGGAGGTGAAAAGGGCCTTTCCCAAACTGTTCCCACAAAGTAGGGAGCATAGAAATGTCCAAAATGTCTTGGCAAGCTGAAGCATTAAGATTCCCCTGCAGTGGAACTAAGGGGCCCAAGCCAACTCCAGAAAAAAGAAAAAAAAAACATCCAGAGCGTTGTCCTTCCTTCAGCAAACTTTACACTTGGCACAATAGGTTCAGGCAGGTAAAGTTCTCATGGCATTGGCCAAACCCAACTGTTTCACCAGACCGCCAGATAGAAAAGTATGATTCATAATTCCACAGAACATGTTTCCATTGCTCTAGAGTCTAGTGGTGCTGTGCTTTACACCACACCATCCGATGCTTGGCATTTTGCTTGGTGATCTAAGGCTTGCAATGCAGGTGCTCATCCACGGAAGCCCACGTAATGAAACTCCCAGAGTAAAGATTTTATGCTGATGTTAATACCAGAGGAGGTTTGGAACTCTGCAGTTATTGAGTATCAGAACGCTGATGACTTTGGAGATCCTGTTTAGTGGTCTTCTACTTCATGGCCCAACACTTCCACTTTGCAATAATATCACATATTGTTGATCATGGCATATCTAAGCAGGAAGAAATTTCACCAACTGACTTATTGCAGTGTTGACTTTACCATAACAATTCAGTGAGCTCTTTAGAACGACCCATTCTTTCACAAATTTTTGTAAAGGCAGACTGCATGGCTAGCTACTTGATTTTATACACCTGTGGCAATGAGACTGAATGAAACACCTGAATTCAATGTTAAGAGGTTTTCATATTGCCACAATAGCTGTATTAGACCCATTTTCCCTTTTTACTGTTAAACTAACTATGTATTTGGTTACCTACAAGCAGACTGACTTCATACCACTGTCTGCTCTGCTGTGATGCTGCTCTGCTACATGTGCTGCAGAAAGTGCTATTCAGACTGCTGTAAAGCCACTTGTCCTGGGGCATTAAATGCTGCCATTCTGTCAGATCCCACTGGCATTGTAGAGATGCAGTGGTAGTGTCCTTTGGGGTTGGTGGCTGGACACACCAATCGTGGACATTTTGAGTAGGATGACCTATTAAAACTAAAAGATTTAAATCCCTCTTAGGAGGCTGGAGAAGTGCCAGTGGAGTCATAAGTTTGTCAGCCGGAGACTACAGTTTGTGTTTTGCACTTTGTTTTTCCACGCTGATTGAAATTAAGCTATAACAACTATTTGGTCAGGGTTAGTAAAGGATCATAGCTTGGCTTTAAATATTAGCTTTCACATCCTTAAGCATGTTAAAAAGTTATGCTTATACATTGCAATGTAATGTGACACGGGTGTGAAATTAACAAGCATTTATGTGAAAAGGTGGCAATGACAGATAAATCTTACTCTAATGCCTGTGAGACAGCAGCGACTTTGACAAAATGACCCTGGAAATGAGAACAGGCTGTGTAAACAATGTAATGGCAGGATTTTGAAACCCTAAACATCTCTTTCTGAATTCTGTATAAATACTTTGTATGCCAATAACATCGGCTAAGCTCCAAATAAGGGCTTGAGGGTTCTGTCATATTTCAAGCTCTGCTTAGCACTTTTATTGGTCTTTCGCTGGTTATTAACGCCGGATTTACCTCCCCCAGTGCACATATGAACGAGCCAGGGTTTGTTATTACAGACCAGTCTCAAGAAACACTGATTGTTCAGGGGTTTTACAAAAGAATCAGACACTGTGGTAGAGTTAAATCACTGCAAAAGTGAAAAAATATAAAGAAATCAGTCAGATAAGGTCTGTGTTTCAGGAAAGGCTTTTATTGTGTGTTCATAAGTAAAATCATGGGCAGCATTTTTCCAAAAGGGGTAAAAGTGGGATTCATTCTGATTATCCTACATATAGTCTTTTAGAAGTGAAATCATGCTTATGTTTTCATATTAATTAAAATTCATTTATTTGTCCCTATGCTGAGGCTGTACAATGCATGTGAAACCTAAAACCCTGCAAAAAGTTCAAGGAACCTCAGTAGTAAAAATATGCTAAGACATTATTCAAAGCAAGGCCTTGCTTTGAATAGTGCTGAGACATTAATCAAAGCAGGACAAAAAAAAAACCTCAAAAGCCTTACATCTTCCCAGCAACACTGTGGCCACAGTAATTTTCAAAAGTTTGAAACCACTAGACCCCTCTTTAGCATTTGAGTAAAAAGGTCCTTGGTTAGAAAAGTCCCCCTTGTGACTTTAACATAGCTTCAGATGTCCTTAACCAGCTTAGTGGCTCTTTATCATTAAGTTCTTTTTCATTAAGCAGCTAGATAGAAGCCACTCTGAGAAAAAAGCACAACTACCCACTTGGAGTTACCAAACCGATGCCAGAATGAATTAAAATATTCTCTGGTCTGATGAGGTAAGCCTGACTGTTAGGACCAAATCACTATGTGATAAACAACAGCACTGCTTATCACCTCCTTAAAGAACTGCGCACGGGTGATTTCAACCAGGGAGATGGTCGCATCTCCTTGAATATGCTTCAGAGGCAATGAAAGCTCATGGCCAAAACAGCCTTGAATTGATTTGGGAATGAGTGGCTCAGCTAAAACCCTCTGTGGGGAAACATAAAGATGTTAGGTGTTTAAAATCCTGAACAATCAGGCCCCATCTTGTTTTAAAGATCTGATCGTACCATATTTTTCCAATAGTTAACAGTTTGTATTCAGGAGACAGACACCCTCTCTACCTTTAAGATCAGGCTTAAAACTTTCCTTTTTGATAAAGCTTATAGTTGGGGCTTAGTTATGCTGCAACAGGCTTAGGCTGCTGGGGGGCTTTTTACGATGTGCTGGACATTTCTTCTCCACCCACCTCTTTTCACTCCCCATGCTTCATGTATTTGCTACTGCTGCATGTCAGTAAATTTTGTCTCATGTCTCCCTTTGTGTGTGTTTTCCTTGTCTCTTTATGGCCGCCTCCTTTTCTTCTCTCTCTTCACTGCCTTATCAGTCAAGGCCGATGGCTGCCCCTCCCTAAGTCTGGTTCTGGCAGAGGTCTCTTCCTGTCAAATGGGAGTTCTTTCTTCCCACAGTCGTCAAATGCTTGCTCATAGGGGATTGTCTGATTGTTGGGGGTTTCTCTCTTGTAAAGTGCCTTTAGGTGACTTTTGTGGTGAATTGGTGCTGTGTAAATAAAATTGAAGTGAACTGAATGTTATGATGGTAGGTGGGAATCATCAGTCCCCCTAATACAATATTATCATGATATGCAACTCATGCATGCATGCATAGAAACACAACAGACCTTACAAACTACTAAGTATTTTGAGTTGCTGCAATGAAATTGCGGCAAAATGGACTAGCCTGCAGCATCATTTTTTTACTTTGATTTTTGTGGTGTCTTTGAATTCAGCCCACTGTAGGTCAATAATTTTTATTTCTATCAAACGATGTGGCATCTGTTCGATCCTAACACATTACCCAGTCCATATCAGTACAGATATCCAGCATGATTTTTTCCCCATTGAAATCTGATGTGTTTTCAAAGTGTTCCTCTAATTTTTTTGAGCAGTGTGTATTGCTATATATTGTATTTTAACACGTTTTTCAGCTGCAGGTTTGTCCTCAAAGGTAAACTTTGTCAATATCTGTTTTATCCAGTAAGATAAAGTTCTCAGTCCGTTCCTCTCACTTCAGTCATTTTTATTGCTGTGAAAGGGGATTGTCAGGCAGTCAGACTGAACAACACTGTCATTGAAACCTGTCTTAGATGACAAGCTGAACTGTTTGCATTCATGTGAGTACTACTGTACTGTTACATGTATTTTGAACACAGCAACTTGTACAACAAAAATCATTCAGCCCTTTTAGCAGCTGAAGAATTTACAGATCGACATAGACTGTGAAAAAGCAATGGATTTTTTTACTGTAGTACTAAAAAGTTAAATTTGTACTTTTAATTTATATAAGATGTTGATATTTGCTACCCCTGTATTGATACAAATATTGCCATGCAAACTATTACAACACCTTGCTGTAGTGATCTTTTTTCCCCACCATTCCTAGCTGGTAGAGACATTTTGCATCCAGTCTGGTACAGTTTGAAAGGTTGTACCAGAAAATAAAGGATCTACTCGTCAAATGTGATGCTCCTCTGCAGTTCCCCCTGCAGAGTGTGTGCCCCAAGTACAAAGACTAACTCCTGCAGATCCCTGTTTGCTGCATGCCATCCTCCCACTCCTCCCACCTTTCTTCAGTTGTCACTTTATACCACTGCTACCCAGTGTGCCTTTTAAAGATTTTTCCTAGAAGACTCATACCTGAAGGGCTTCTATGGTGCTGAAAGTAGAGAACCGAAGGTCTAAGTATTATTTATAATATTTGAACATTCCTAAAAATGTTTGTACAATGTGTAGATAACTGAACAAAAATGCCAAATTTTAAAATTGAATATAAAACAAAAGAAGTGGGGGGAAAAAGTGAAGACGTCTGAAGTCTTTCAGAACCCATTGGATTCTCAACTATTAACCTCACTGAGTCTTCACAGAGTTTACATTTCCAACAATTTAGGGCTTTCTTTCAGGTTATGTACGCTCTGCGTGTGCAGAAAGCAGTACCCCTTATGTGTTTAACACTTCTCTTCTCTCTTACCCCACAGCGACCGTCTTGCCATGCGTCAGGTTCGCTCGATCCTGCAGCACCTGGGCCTCACGGGCTCCACGTGTGACGACAGCGTGCTGGTGAAGGAGGTGTGCAGCGTGGTTGCCCGCCGCGCCGCTCAGCTCTGTGGCGCTGGTTTAGCCGCTGTGGTCGACAAGATACGAGAGAATCGCAACCTGAATCAGCTCTCTGTCACCGTGGGAGTGGACGGCACCCTTTATAAAACACATCCTCAGTAAGAAGCTATTATCTCCTAAAACCCAAGGTTGTTCTTGCTTTATAAATGTCAGGCAAGCCTGCATTAACTGAATTAAGCCCTAAGTTTCTTCAAGTTTTATTAAAGAAACACTTCACCTCAGAAATATAATGTGGAGACTTTTAGCTCATCCAGCCAAAGGACTGTCCATCGTCCATCCATCTGTCCACAATTCACGAGAATCGCTGCTCCTGCAGTGTTGGTCAGAATTTAATCAAACTCACACACAATGATCGGCTGATGGGTTTTCACTCAAAATGTTTTCAGTCGTATTTGTCGCTTTACATGCACTTTCCCATTTTCACAAGAAGTACTCCTCCCCAGAGGATTTGTCTGGATTGTAGTGTTTATAAAATAAGAATTTGCATATACCCCTCAGCCATCTATACACAAATGCTGTTTTTAGGTTTATTCATGGCGTAATAATGTCTTAAGTCAGGTTAGAGCCTGCTGAGAACTGGGGCTGTTGTCCTGGAAATGACTGTTTGTGAGCCTCTTTGACTACCTGATGGATTTTATTTCTTATTTGTTTGGGCAACACAGCCAACCAGTGACAACCAGTGTCTGGGCTCTCCCTTAGACACAGGGTGAGGAACTCATTTGGAAGAGGCTCACACTAGAGCTGCTACTTCTTCACTTTAAAAGGAGCTGGTTGAGGTAGTTTGGGCATTTGACCAGGATGCCTCCCGGGCACCACCTAACTGAGGCAGACCTGGGACACACTGGACAGATTATATACGTTGGCTGGCTTGGGAAGGGCTTCGGTGTCAAACCGGAAAAGCTGGAGGAGGTGGCCGGGGAGAGGGAGGTTTGAGTATCTCTGCTTAGACTGCTGCCCCTGCCATCCATATCCGGACAAGCGGCAGAAGATAGATATGGCATTATCCATATTAGATGATGAACTAGTGCTGTTGTCCCGGGTATGACTGACTGTGAGCCTCCTTGAATTCTTAATGGATTTTAATTCTCATTAGTTTGTGCAATACAGCCAACCAGTGACCAGAACACTTATCACTTTCTTTCTGTACTTTATAACCTGTGAATACTCAGGCATCTTGTGCCGGGTGAGCAGCTGTGTCACTGATGTTCCAGTGTGGTTTAGTTAGTACATAGATGATCATCAGTTCAAACAGGTCAAAAAAAGCAGGTGTTCCATATAGGTTAAAATGATTTTAAAAAGTATCCTATTCTGTACGCTTTATGTTTTTGACCTGTGTGGCTACTAAAACATAAAGCATATAAACAAGAAGTGTTTCTGTTGGTGTTTAGTTAATTTAGTTTTGTATGGATAAGGGTTTTGGAGATATCAGCTGCAGAAATATCTGTCTTCTCTCGGTCATAATGAAACTAAAAGGTGTTTACGCCTTATCTTGCTTTGAACCGTTGCTGTTCATATCCCCTCAAACTGCCACAAGCACAAGCCTCTCATCATGAGCTGATGAGTGCTTTCTTCTGGACAGTGATATGGTTCATTGTTATTCAGTAAGAGAGAGAAAAAAATTTTATTTACTTATTTTTCTTGAGTAAACCAGTTATGATTACTGCAAAAAGCTCCAGAGCTTCATAAATGTATTTTTGGCACTGCAAAGCAGGCACCATCTGGTTTCATTAAATTTAACAGAATGCAGACATCAGCTCTAAAACTGTACTTACCATATATATTCATTAACCAAACTGTCAACATCAGAGACTAGAGGGAGATATTTTCATGCAACTTTGTTTGACACTAAACCATTTTGTATCTCTTCTCTCTCTTACTTATTGTGAAGTTTCTCCACCATCATGCAAGAAACGCTGCAAGATTTGGCGCCACAGTGTCAGGTGACTTTCCACAAGTCAGAGGATGGAAGTGGAAAAGGAGCAGCGCTGATCACCGCAGTGGCCTGTAGGGTCAAGAGTGAAGGACGGCACTGAATCCTGAAGACAGGTGGCGGCAGAGCGACTGTGACTGATTTTCTGTAACGGGTCACCATGAATAGTTACATCGCTTCTGGAATGTTGAGTCTGACTTATTATATAACGTTTTCTTTTTGCCTATGAATGTCTGTTAAAATTTGTTTTTCTAATTTTTATTGCTGATGTTGAGGAGGAGGGTGGTAAATGAAGTTCAGACAGCGTGTGGGAGGAGTTGCACCACCTGTGAAATGTGACTGTTACAAGCTGTTGGGCTCATTTTGTATACACTCCCCTTATGCCTTTAACATTCAGTCTCCAGTTTTCCTTCCAGCTTGATGTGTACATTTCAACTCATTGACAGAAAACAACATTTAAGAAACTTTATTTATACATAACTTCAAAATCGGATGTCACAAAGTGCCTCCCAGTTTAAAAAATGACGGTGGTTTGAGACTTGTTCAAAACCAGGAAGCAAAAAAAAGCCTTAACCGAAAACAAAAAAAGAAGAAACGCTACGATTTTATTTGGAAATGACCAAACACATAATCTTTTCCTAAACTGGATTTTGAATCTTGTGGAAATGAGATTGAAGAACAGACGTGCTCATGCCATGGCCTCTCTCGACGGATCAGAGCAGCAGCTGCAGTGATGCGGACGTTGTACTGATCTGTCGTGAAGAAGAGGGAGCTGAGCTCTAAGGCAAAGCTGTCACGTTATCGCTCAGTCTACGTCCCTACCCTCACCTATGGTCATAAACTTTGGGTAATAACCAAAAGAACAAGATTGCGAATACAAGCGGCTGAAGTGAGCTTTCTCCACATGGTTGCTGGCCTCACCCTTAGAGAGAGGCTCAGAGTAGAGCCGCTGCTCCTCCACATCGAAATGAGCCAGTTGAGGTGGTTAAACATCTGGTAATGCCATAGCAAGGCATCTGTAGTCCATCTGTCTGTCCACAGTTTTCAGAAACGGCTACTCTCCCAAGCGTATTGGTCAGATTTTAGTGAAACTTGCACAAGAATCTCTACAGGAACTGAAAAGTAAAGCTCATAAAATGAGTGTTTGCGGCCGTCCTCTGTCATTAAGTGAGTTTACGGCTTAATAATGTCTTAACCCAGGTTAAGGCTAGTCAAGAACTGGAGCCATTGTAATGAATATGACTGTTTGTGAGCCTCCTTGACTTCTCAGTGAGTTTTCGTTCTCTCAAACTTATCGCTTTCTTTCTTTACGTCACACGTTACTCACATCGCTCGCGATCCATCACAACAGTCACACATATTCTGATGGATCGTGAGCCAAAGAGTTCTGGTTGTAGTTAATTTATACCTTTGCACCAATTTTAAAAGATAATCAATTGAATTGTTCTTCTCTGCTGGACCACAAAAATCAATTCTTATTCATACAGTATGATTACCATAAGCTTAGCCTGATGATGTAGAGAAAGTACCAGCACTGAATGTTACCTCTACCCCCAGTGAAAACACAGGGACCCTTCAGATAATAAAACCACGACGGTCAGAAGGTAAAATGGAAAAGACTGTAAGAGTTGGAATCTCTGGTGGACATGGTTTTTAATTTATTTTTCTTTGTAGCAAACGTGTTTGCATATTTAAATGTTTTATTGTGCTACCAAAGTTTTAAAAAGAACTTACAGCAATATGTCATGTTTCTGGAAATGCCTGTAAATCCTTGTAATTTCAGTGAGAAATTTCAACTAATTACTAAATCAGCAAAACTTCCAAAATCTTCTTTTTTTTTTTCTCCTTTAATCACAAACATCAGCATTTAGCAGCAATGTCACTACAGTCAGGCTTTTCTGGGTTTTTAGGACCACAGCCATCTGCTTTTCCTTTCATGTGCTCTGTACAGCTGCTTCACTATGAGTGATCAGAATTCATTCTGCAGTTTACTGTCATCAAAGACTGTCACGAATAAAAGTGGCCTTTTTTTGATCTGTATCGAGTTGTTCTTTATTTTTATTCAGACAGGTTCTAAAAACAAATCAGTTAGGGAGCAGCTTTCGGGTAACAAAGTACTGTAGTGCGAGTGCAGGGGACAGGAAAGTCCTGGCACAAGTCACGCATTCTTTAATGCATTTCAGCTGAGAAGCACATGTAGAGTCAGTGGGGAAGAGCCGAAACACCTGTTGCACATTTACTCTTCGTTTCCTCCCCTGCTCATTATTCTTCTCGCACTGCCTCCGTGTTGCTCTGCCACCACAGAATTAGATCAGCTTAATACTCGCATCAAACAGCTGGAAATGTCCGTCACAATCAGCAGCACGCCAGCTTTAGCTATTCGAGTTTCCAGCTGGTCAGGAATTCTTTTTGGCGCTAAAAAGCTCTCGGCTGCTCCCTTGTATTCTTCCCAAGGGGTCGCCGCAGCGGATTAATCCTCCTTGGTAATGCCCTTCCTGACGTAACCCTCCGTGGTGACAGGGGCTTCTGTCTCCACCTGGAATTGAACCAGGGAGCTTTCGCTTCACTACACTACGGACACCCTTTTTGGGACTAAACGTTATCAGAATTTGACTTCAGACACCAGAAGCTTGGCCTCCTGACTAAAATTAACCGTAACAGTTTCCTCACATAAAAGGGTCCCTGTAATGTGGTGATTTACACATTTGCCTTACAAGTGAAGGGTCCCGGGTTCGATTGCAGGTGGGGACACAAGCCCGCCGCCACCACCATGGAGGGCTACGTCAGGAAAGGCATCCGGTGTAAAACATCTGCCAAATTACCAATGCGGATTCATCCGCTGCGGCGACCCCTTGGGGAGAACACAAGGGAGCAGCTGAAGGTACATTGTAGTGTCCTCACATAATCCCTGATTTTTCAGAAAAGTTGGGATATTTTCCAAAATGCAATAAGAATAAAAAAAAATCTGTGATATATTAATTCATGTGAACCTTTGTTTAATTGGTAAAAGTGAAAAGAAAAGATTTGTAATAGTTTTCCTGGCCAACTTTAATTGTATTTTGTAAATATACACAAATGTAATATTTGGCTGCAACACACTGAATATGAACTGGGATAGAGGCATGTTGTTTACTGTTTCAATAACACTTTTTAATCATTTAGGAGCTGAGGATGCTAATTGTTGTAGTCTTGCAATGGGAAATCGTGTCCATTCTTGCTTGATTTAACACTTCAGCTGCTCAACAGTCGGTGGTCCATTATCTAACTCTCCTCTTCATAGTGTGCTAAACAGTTTCAACAGGAGATACAGATCTGGACTGGCTGCAGGTCAGTAAAGCACACACGCTGTGTCTATGAAGCCATGCTGTTGTAGCCATGCAGAATGCGGTCTGACGTTGTCCTGCTGAAATGAGCATGGATGTCCTGTGACAAGCTGTCAGCTTGATGGCAGCATGTCTCTTTAAAATCCTAATGTACACCGATCAGGAATAACAATACGACCACCGGCAGGTGAAGTGATAAACACTGAATATCTCTTCATCACGCCACCTGTTAGTGGGTGGGATATACTGTATTAGGCAGCAAGTGAACACTTAGTCCTCAAAGCCGATGTGTTAGAAGCAGGAAAAATGGGCAAGGGAAAGGATTAGAGCGAGTTGGGTAATAAAGTTTCTAGTGTCATTTCTGGATGCGGTGACAGACTGTGTTAAGTGACAACGGCTTTCCAAAGTACTCCTTGCCCCTTGTTGCTATATTTGTCAAAGTAGCATGACGGTTTTGTAAGCAGTGTCATCTGAGGGCTCAAAGATCACGTGTTCATCAGTGGGTTCTTGCCTTGCCCTCGACACAACGAGATGTCTCTGAATTCTCTGAATCTCATCACAAAATTCTTCCCTGTAGATGATGAAAGACCTGAATTCTCTGCAGTCTTACACTGAAAAATGTTCCTTTGGGTCTAACAATTCTCACAAATTTTGGCACAAAGGAGTGAGCCATGACCTAATCTGGCATGCAAAGACTGAGCCTTTGAAGGATGCTACATTTATAGCCAGTCGTGATGCCTCACCTGATACCAGTTAGCCAGCTTAATGTATGTCTTCTATACCAGTGTTAGTCAACTATTCAGTGCACTTTACAATCTTACTTCCCCTTTGTCCCATCTTTTCTGGAGGTGGATATATTGGACAAAGGATGTTGAAGATGAAGCTGCCAGGCAGGAGGAGAAGAGATTAGATTAGATTACTTTATTGTCATTTCAGCTACATATAAATACACAGTGAAATGATATAGCGTTCCCCCAGGACCTGGTGCCCCATACAAGGGTAGCGCCGGCCGGCCAGGGCCCGCCTCCGGCCCAACACAACACCCCGCCCGTGATGTCCTCTTCCCCGGCCACCGGCATCAGGCAACGCCAAGGACTGAAGTCCCGGTCCACACAGCAAGCCGAGATCGGAGTTCGCAGAAACCGTTAATCCGCAGCATCAGTCCTGCGACGATACTCCCCACGGAAACCAAAAACTTTGGCTCCTGGACGCTGCCCGGCAGTTCATACAACGCCGCTGGATCGTCAGTTAGCGATCATGAAAAA
>VUQH01085214.1:0-13527 GCA_015106775.1 Etroplus canarensis
ACACTCGTCTCCACCCACTCCACCCTGCCTGTACTCTCTTCTTCACCTCTCTTGTGCTCTGTCTGTTGCTTTGGATAGTTGATCCCAAGAATTTAAACTCATCCACCTTCACCACCAACGTTCCCTCTAAGCTGCGCTCTTGCGCAATCACGCACTGCTCCGGTGTCCTCCACGCACAGCAAATCTATGTAGTGCGCATGCATGCGGAAAGTCTATGCAGCACACACCTTCACATACTTCTCTGCCACTCCTGACTTCCTCATACAATTCCACAGTTCCTCTCTTGGCACCCTATCATATGCTTTCTCAAGATCCACAAAGACACAGTGTAACTCATTCTGACCTCCTCTATACTTCTCCATCAACAATCTCAAAGCAAACATTGCATCTGTTGTACTCTTTCTTGGCATGAAGCCATACTGCTTCTCGTTGATGGTCACCTCTCTTCTCAACCTAGCTTCAACAACTCTTTCCCATATACAGTATATACATGTCATGGTTCACAAACTTATTTACCAAACTCAGACTCAGAATCAGAATACTTTTTTAATCCCAGGGGGAAATTGCATAAAACTGTATGTGACTGTACATGAAATTAGCAACACTGTGACATACATGGTAGAGAGGTTCTGCTGATTGTTTAAATGACAGATATAATTACAAATAGCAAGCGCATAGTTTCCCAAATGTCTCCACAGCTTTCTACCCTGATCCGTCATTGAGTTCACTATTTTGATAACACTTTGTAGTGGATGAGTTAGTGAGTGGACAAGTAGACAGTCCAAACACAGCCAGTTTTTAGCACAGTAAGAGGAGACAGTGATGTAATGTAAGAAGCTTTATCATTATGTTCTGTCTTTTTATTGATTTCCTCTGGCCTTACATTGTCTTGTATCCCTCTGCTACAAATTGCCTTCATATTATTGGGATACAGCCCCAGCACAGGGCAATTATTTATTAGATCTGTGCTTGGTAAAAATTGCTTTTTGCTGTGAATAAATAATGAGTACCACGAATAAAGGGAACATCCCCTTTGATATTTGAGCTGTAGCTTTTATGTACGTACATTGGGCTTTACACACAAAAGATATTCTGAAAATCTATTAATGTAGTAAGCTTTTTGTACTATTGTGCTTCTTCTAAGCAGAAAAGAATTTTTTCAGACTTTTAACGAAAATACTAATAAATAGGTGTAGATATTGTTGAGTTTATCCTGCACATCTTAATTTTAGTTTATTTGAGCATCAGCAGTCTCCCAAATTACAATTCATTTCTGCTAATGCTTTAAGGCTGACTTTAACAAAATATACAAATTGAACTTACCAAGCACCACTATCTGAAACTTAATGTTTCACCACTGTCTGAAAAATCACATTAAACTTGGTTTAAAGGTGTCTATCTGTGTAGAAATGTTGGGGTTTTGCACGGTATATTTTAATACAGCTATCTAGTTTCAGTGTGCACTGTGTAGAGTGTAGGTGTTTATTAATGTCACGCACAAAAGCTAACCATATGAACTGCCAAAAAGCAATAGAGATGTTGAAATGTGATGACAGACTACTTTGAATTCATAAACTGTCAAGGCCTGAGCATTGCTCCTTTAGAGGCAATTACACTGAAGCATAACTTGATCTTGAAGAAAAAAAATCTTTGAATAATTTATCATGGGAAGGCCATGTTTTTCTCGTATAGAGAGGATAAATATCTTGCTTTTTACAGTTAATGTATTTTCAGTATAGTAAGTATAACATGTTAAAGGGGGACTAAAGGGAAAAACTGACATGTAATGCTGTTCATTATTCTTGCTGCTGCAGTGTGTGGTCTGCAGCCACTAGTAGCTTTTGCACGAATTAATTTCTTATTCCTTTTTATCTTTATTTTGTTACTATTAGTTCATTTTGTTAGCACATTGATTTTTACTGACAATCAAATTAAGATTTTTTTCTCTTGCTCAAAACAATTCTGCCACTCTTTTGTTTTGCTTTAATCATAAAAAAATTAATTCACCCCACTAATGCGGGTAACAACATTACTGTAGCTAATGGAAATGGAATTATTTATTGTGTGCTCCCATATGGCCAGCTTGTAATTTGTGCTCTCTTAGTTTTCACCAGCCAGCACATAAATCCAGCTGAAGTTTAGAAATAAAAAGTGTTTTTTTGTTTCTCTTTGTAAATGAAATTGGATGTTTATATAATTTAATTAAAGATGCATGTGCCTCAGGGCAGCCATGATTATGACATGGAATCCCTATCAGCTCAAAATGTGCTCTTCTGCAGCTGAGCCAACCTGTGACCCCTCTGTGACCTGGATCAAGTTAAAGAACATTTTATTAGAAAGAATCAGTCATTTAAACTATTCTCCCTATTGATGGACCAGCCTGATTTATATCATAACTGTAATAACCAGTTCATTTTAACGGGAGCACTCAGCTTGAATGGATTTCTAGATTCTGCTTCTTTTCATACTAAAATGCAGCACACAGAAGCTGCACCCTACATTTATCAACTTAGACCACCATGCATTGCAGCCTTCGTCTGTTGTCAGATGAAGAAAAAGGAGAAGAGCAGTCAGATATGTAGCTAATGTGATTTTCCTGAAACTTCTCAGAGAGCATAAGGCTCCTCAGATATCTCAACCATGCTGTGACCCGTCTCCTCCTCTGCCTCAGCAGCAGGAGTTCAAAAATTATTAAATGCTCCTCGGAATCACATTTGAGAGAGTTGCTTTCCCTAAAATATTAATATGTTAGTGATACCTTGCTAAGTACCTTTTGAAGACATTTGCAGGTGAGCTATGACAACTTTGTGGGTACTGCAGCTTAAAAAACCAACTGTAATTTTTGTTCCTGTTTTTGTTGTCTAAATTAACAATAATAATAGTAAAGATGTAGTCTACAATAGCATAGTTGTAACTGCACGTTTGTGTAGGTGGATACAATTAAGCCAAAGTAGGTTGTTAATCAAGTTATGTGCGCACAGATTTGTTTTATAAAGTTTTTTTTGTAGAGATATATAAAATATGCACTTATTCAAAAATAGCAACACTGTGATTACCTTAAAATGTAATGTAGGTGTTGTGCTGTTTCTTTATGTGACCAAGATTAATCTTAATATACACACGATTATGTATCACCAAGTACTGTCCAAAATATACCAACCTTATCCCCTATAGCGAGTTTACTATGAAGTCAACACAATGTAGTGGGTGAGCAAGTGAGGGTACAAGTGGTCAAACCAAACACAGTTTTAGCCCCAGCTGTTGGACATTAAGTGTTCCAGCTTTATACGTTCTCATTAAAACTAGAATCAGCCAATTCTTTCATAAATTTATTTATTTATTTTTAATTATTATTTCAAACCACTCAGACCGTATGATTGTACTCCTTTCAGTAAGGTTGCTGAAAAATATCAAGGGTGTCTTTGTAGGTCTGAAAGAGTTCAAAAACATCTATTAAACTGCAAATAATGTTATATGACAGGGAAAGGTGTCCAATTAAACACTGAACAGGTTCAATTAAAGATATAATTGCCTTAGGCTACAACAAAGGCTACTATGGGAGGAAAAAAAAGACTTCAAATAGTATCAAGAAGCAGCATTGAGCATTCAGATAAGGAGACTCCTCATTTCAGCAGTAATATGTGTGGCCAGACTGCAAAACTGTAAGTGTTGAATTTAGGCATAAACTGGGGCTTTTAAATCTTCTCTAAATAGAGTTACTTCAGTGTAAAGCCTGTGAGACACAGGCAAAAAAACCTCTAATTTAGTCTGTGTCAGGTAAGACATGTACTTATTCATAGTGTATTATGAGCATTTTCATTTAATTTATGTGGTAAATAAATAACAAAGACAATTACAAAGAAATCCGACCTGCTGGTGGAAGTCTTGTACTTCAGATTAACTTAAAGGTCATGGTAATGCTTAAAAATGCATTGACATGAATTTGGAAATATACTCTTTAAAAGATTTGTGTCTAATAGCAAATGTAGGCCTCTACTGTGAAAGTCATGCATATGAATACTGATGGCCTCTAAGCTGAATTTGATTATGTAATTAGTATGGCATTCACAAAATATCATAATCATTACCACCTGGTATCCCTTTTATATTCCAGCAAATTAGCAAGTGACTCTGACTTTGGCCATTTGGTAGAATGTTTAATCCTAAAAAAGAAAAAGCATATTAAATCTTCAAAGGAGTCACCCAGAAAAAAATGTTTGCTAAACCTCTCCCTCATAACAAGCCATGACTGTTCTACATACTGAAGTATTGTATATGGTTTTAGTAAGAACGGTAATCTGCAATTTAAGCTGAAGAGCAAATATTTCAGAAATCCCAACACATTCTCAACCCAGACCATCAAATACTGGCTCTCTGTCAGATATTGTTGTGTTGCATAAGTATACACAATATCTATCAAAATCTGGAGATAGCAGTCCTGTTTGGATAAAGAGCAACAAAATCTGCATTAGGCAGCAGAAAGGGGGTGATGGAATAAATCACAAGCCAGGAGATCCAGAGGTCTTTATCAAATGTCCATATGTGATGCGTATGACTGTCTCACAACTACCATAACCCAGTGCATCACACAGTTGTGCTAACACCAGAGGACACCTGGTGAGTGAAACACAAGTGGTTTTGACAGAATGAAAGTATGGGAGTGAGAATGAAAATCCCTGGGTGGTATGTTTGTTGAACATAGTCTCACTCCCAACTCAGCATATATATGTGTTTTGTCAGGATGCCTTGGCATCACGTTTTAATATTCTACTCTTTTGAGTAATTTTTCAACAACTAGAACTGACGTTGCACACTGGCATGTTTTAAACCAAACCATTTGTTTTCCTATCAGTAGCCAAGTCGTTGTGGTGCCTAAACCTAACCATGCAGCACGTGAAGCCTATCCTACCTGGACAAATCCCATGCAGGCAAAAGCCTGGGAGAAAGGTCCAGCTGACAGGAGGATTAAAACCAAACCCTTAGTGCAAAGCACTGAACCACTGTACCACCCATACAAAAGTAAACAGCAAAAAGGAAGCCAAACTAAACAAAGCTCTCACATAGATCACACTCTCCTGGATGACAGTCGTGTCATTTGTCTTTCAGGCAATAGACTGTAATAAGGATGAAAATGCTTCTGCTTTTCCTGATTTATGTCTCAGATGTTTGACTTGATATCAGAAATTCATAAATTCATGAATGAGAAAGAATTCACAGGACTCTCTGCAGTCATGTGAAGAACTAAGTACACCCCACGGCTCAGTAGCTTGTAGAGCCACCTTTAGCAGCAATAATTTGAAGTAACTGTTTTCTCTATGACTTTATCAGTCTCTTGCATTGTTGTAGAAGAATTTTGGCCCACTCTCTTTGTTAACAATGTATCATTTAATCAAGGTTTACGGGCATTCGTTTATGCACAGCTCTCTGAAGGTGCTGCCACAGCATTTCAATTGTGTTGAGATCTTGTGAAGTCTGGACTTTGACTGGACCATTGCAATATCTTGTTTTTGTTCTTTTTCAGCCATGGTGTTGCAGATTTGCTGGTGTGCTTGGGATCACTGTCCTGTTGCATGACCCAATTTTGGATCACACTTTAGCCAAGATTTAGCTGTCAGACAGATGGCCTCATATTTGAGTCTAGAATTCTTTTGGTTTACAAGTAATACTTGTTCCGTCTTTTACAAATTGTTCAAATTGCCTTTGGGTTTTTTTGCAATGTTTCTGAGCATTGCACTGTCTGACCTTAGGGTGAATTTGCTGGAAAGATTGTTGCATTGTGTTAACACACACCTAAATGCTCTAGACCAGCAAACTGCCACTCTGGGGATCATAAATTAATTAAGAGCATTTGGTTAGCAGCATTTGGCTGCTACCTACAAGTCCTGTGAAACCTCTTTTTCCGCATGAGTGTAATTATCACAACGATCCTTCTTGCTTGAATAAGTAATGTAGAAACAGCATTTTTAACCAACTAATAGTGCTAAAATTAAGGTAATTAGCAAGTTAACTACGGCAATGTGAGCTAGCAAAATTGAGAGTCGTCACTTAGAAATAAAGAGCTTGCTATTGTCTGCCCTCGTGTGAAATCAAACATCTATTGTTTCAGAAATCAGTGTGAATCTTGAGTGTTAAATTTGCCACCATAATAACTGTAATCTGCATGTGAGAGAGGAAAGCTTGACAGGTGTGGCAGCAGTAACTCAGTAAAAATAGCAAGCTTTCCTCTTAGTGTCAATGCCATGTCACACCCACTGAGCTACAGGGCCACGTGTCACATCAACATCTAGAGCATCTATGATTCAGTTAGAACTGTAAAAAATATCTTAAAGGTGGGAGGAAGCACTGATATAGTTAATGTAACTATTGAAGTTTATTTCACCTGGGGCATTAATTTCAATCAAAAACTTCATTAAATCTTAATGCCCCCCACAGAGGGTGACATCCATTTGTGGAGCCTGTAAAGCAACGTATCTAGTAAATATGCTTGCACAAGATGCCTCTATCACAGTCTTCAAGTATTAAGCATGTCCTATTAGTGATCACAGATTAGAGGTCTAATCTGGTGTTGAAGCTCACATAAAAACAGATGGTATGATTAGTTAACCTCATGTGTGGGTTTTCTCCAGTTTTTTCCCAGTGTACTGAGACAATTTCACCTCACAGTCAAATGTCCATGTTTTCACACAGGTTGCCTCACAAATCTGTGTACACAGCAATGTTATTTCTCCTTGAGTGGCGAGTCACACAGACCAGGGATCTCCCTCAGGAGATAGAGAGCATTTCATTTCACACTGACACATTCACCTCTATCCTCACCAGCCCTCAGAGGGCTGCTGGGGTTGTCAACCATGGGGAAATGAAAGGTGAACTCAAGCTTTTGCCAGAATCAAAACAACGTGAAAACTACATTTGTGACCACAAAGCAAAGCTGGTAACAAAATCGCTTGGATCTCTCCAATTGGGAAAGTTATTCATGTTGTTGTATTTCAATGTCCCTGTTCTATCTCTCACTCAGTTTTGCTTCAAAATAGCCTGAAGAATTATATCACCCTCAAGTAAAGGGTAAACACAGAGGGCATAAAACGACAAGTCTTGCTGTATAGAAGGAATAAAACTGTAATAGCTTGTTTCTTTCCCTTCGTATTTAGACGGAAGGGGTGAACAATATACTGTAGCTTTGTTTGTCTTTGGTCAAGTCAGGGTCAGCCTTCCAATAAAGCACGCACAGGGGCTGGGAGCAGTCAAATAAATTGGATTTTATATGCTTGCCGTGAATATAAGACTCATCCAATCTGGAGGCCGCTCGGCAGTTTTTAGAGCATTCATGATACCCTCAGGCTTTTCATCTCAAGCAACGCTTTGGCATATCACTTCTCATTATTTCTTGCTGAATCTTCCAATCTAGCCAATTTGAGGTAAAACACGACACATCTGTTGTTCTCCTGAGGTTGAATTTGAGAGGTACACTGGGTACTGAAAAACGCAATAGGTGTTTTCCTGGCTGTTTATTCACATCAACTGTTCTCTTCTTATTCCCCTGAGTATTTATTAATCTGTTAATGAGCAGGAGGCTGACAGACATTCTACATATATGAGGTGATAGCTTTTTTTTTGATAATCCAGTTATAGATTTTTTTATTTCATAAAATCACATCTGTTTGTAGGAGATCTTTAAATCCACATAAATAATGTGTGGTGTGTTTGCATTGGCATTTTATTAACATTTCATCTTTTCAACTGACAAATTGACAATTGACAAATTGACAAAAGCAAAGGATAAACTCAACAGGCAATAACTCTGAACCACGTTTACACCTCAGTAACATACACACTGTTAGCAAGACAGTCCATCCATTTTCTCCATTTGGGGGTCGTGGGGGGAGCTAGCTGTATTTGGACTTTGGGAGGAAGCTGGAGTATCCAGAAATAACCCACACAGGCACTGTGAGAACAGAGAAATTCCACAAAGGTCTACCATCACTGTGCCACCTTCAGTAAAACAGTGTGTCCAGATGTTGAAGTAACAGAGAGAAGCATATCAGTAACTGATAAGTACAGATATCTAGGCATAATGCTATAGAGTCACACCTTACATTTAATACACAAGTCAAAAAAGTTCTGAATAAAGTCAAATTTACTTTAGCAAATTTTAGTCATATTAGGAACAATTTTGCCACCGCCGTCTTCTTCTACTACTACTATTTCTACTACTACTACTATTACTACTACTGTACTACTACTACCAGGAAGTGAACTCTTGAGATTAAGAATCTCTTGTGTGAGAGTGTCCTGGGCTGACAGACAGCTTTACCCCAGCATGTTTTTCAGCAGTGTAGTTTTTTTTACACATTCACCTTGCACATGAAAAATCCCAGCTTCTAGCCCAGGTGGAGACACAAGTCCCTTCCAGAATGGGTTGGTTGTGTCAGGAGGGGTAAAATCTGTGCTAAATCACCTATTCAGATTGATCTGCTGGGGTGACGCCCTGGGGAAATACAAGGGAGCAACCAAATGTACTAGTACATAGGAATAATTTAACTACATAGATGCTCAAAGATGTACATCACTGCATGTACAATGCTTTGATTCTTACATGAACTACTGTCTTACAGTTGGACACAGACTTCTGGGACCACATTAGAATCAATAAAGAGACTCTATAAGCAGGCTTTGAAACATAACAAAAAATCAAACTGATATCGTTGTAAAATTTTAACTACAGAATTGAACTTGGAAAGCCTTAAATTGGCAGATATTTTACTAGTTTATAATTCTTTTCAGAGCCTATCCCCCACTCCTCTTAATTAGTTCATTAAACCAAATCAAAGCATATCCAGATCTACCATAGCATTTTCTGGAGGGGATTGCAAAATGCCTTTCAGAAAAGGTGCTTTCGGGCATTCAGTCTTTTCTTATCCAGAGGCACATACCTGGAATATTTTATCCACTGAACTAAGGAACACAACATGTCTTAACTCTTTCTCCAGATCTATAAAACAGTGGTTACTGGATAATCATGCACGTTCTTAAAATCTGAAGCAGTGTAAGCAACTCACTGGTTTTAGTAATTATTGATGTTTTAGTACTTGTGTTAATCTTTTGTGCCTGTGTTTGAATTTTTTTAATGTTTGATAGTTTATATGTTATGTGTTTATGTCTTTTATCATTCATATGGTCTCATCTATGCTTAGATGCTTTTGTATTTTGGTTTTTCCTTTACTGGTGATAAATGCCATCAACCTGACGCTCTGAAGACCTGTGAAAAACTGAGTGCATCCTCACTGCTTCCATATGAATGAATAGGTATTTTTATAGAATATCAAGTATACAGGAATCATTATAAGTCTATATGCATTGCCACCATCAATGTATAACTATGATGTATTTAAAATTATTAAGCCTATATACATAATTATAGTCTATGTAACAACTGGGAGTCACAAGAATTAACAAAGACTCTATACGGTGGGAAAGAAAATAAGAAAATGTATATACATTAATAGTGCATCTATGTGTTGCATTGGCCCAGTCCACGCCACAACCTAAAGGAAATGTGACTGCAACTTACGAGAGCTGTGCATAAATGAATGCCCACAAACCTCAGCGAACTGGAGCAATGTTGTGAAGAAGACTGAACTAAAATTCTTCCACAATAATGTGAAAGACTGAAAAAGTCATACAAAAATGATTATTTCAAGTTATTGCTGCTGTGATTCTACAAGCTATCGAGTGCCCTTAGTTTTTCACATGACTGTAGAGAGTCTCATGAAAGCTTTCTTTTTCTGTATTTACATGATGGACTTTTTATATGATGTCCCTTTTAAATGAAATAAACATAACATAATACCAGTGCCCAAAACTTTGGCTAGTACTGTATGTATATGGATGAGTTCCTCTGCTTATTTTGATATCATTAGTAGTTGTTCAGATGCACCCAAGTTCACCACATAATCAAATGCATTTTGTAGAAGTACACAGATGTACCCCCTTGTTTCCCATATTGATAAAATACAAAATACCTCTAATGACATACACAAAGACACTAATGAGCAGTTGCTCTGATGTTCATTTTGGTATGCATAAGGCAATGCAGGTAGTTACAGCAGAGGCTCTGGAGGTGTGGTAGGTAATCTATTTCTCTCTGCCAGAAGGTCAGACAGATTAAACCCTCCTATGAAGATCCCAGTTTTCCGTGACAGCTGTCTGCAGGGGAGCTCTTAAACAGAACTCTCAATGAGATGTAAAATTAACTTGAAGTCATCTTGTGTGAAGGTCATGTCTTTGTACCAAAAAGAACAGCCAGTCACTGTTTTCTCTCTGTAACCAATGCATTTTTTCAAGGTTCACATTGGAAGTGTTGAGACTCAAGTGTTATGAAATAGTTCTACAGTATGTGCACTTTTTATAATGAAGTGTACATTTGTCACAACCCTCAGGAATTAGAAGTAGCTCCATCTTCTGCAAAACTGATAGTTCTGAACATCACTTCTGTCCAATCTAAAATGACATTTCTTTCAAAAATGGGAATTTTAGAAGCACACATGCTATTTTACCACATTCAGCCTGAGCTCTGTTATTCAACAGTTATCTTCCATTGTCTACTTTTGCATGAGAAAAAAATCTCCCTTTGATGACAATATTTTCTCTCCCTCATTTCCCTCACTGCCTATCCTGTACTTAAACTTAGACACTCATCATTCTATTTTTCCCTGAAATAATCACAGACAAAACCGACTTCTACTGATATTATTACTAACAATGTCATTTTTGTTCTGATGGTTTTGAAAGCATATACAAGGACTTTCCTTTGAAATTACCTTATTTGGGTAATAAGCACATTCAGTTCAACAATTTCACCCTTAGCTGCTCAGTGATTCCACTTTAAATTAGATAACCTCTTTAAAAAGTGGGCTTGATATTAAGTGATTATCTTTAATGACCTTTACTGTTGTTTAGAATATCTTAAAAGGCCACATCTATCCAGGCGTTAAAATTAATTTCCAACTAATTTAATTTGTTGCTAACATTTTGCTATTTTACTGCACAAAGAAGAAGAAGAAGAAGAAGAAAGTCTTATTTAAAACACATTACCTGACTGTGATTTGGACATTTTTCTCACTACATTTTGAGTTATTTGACGATAGCATTTAATTATTTATTTACAAAACAAACTTTGTAAACATATTCCAAAATGCTGAAATACTGAGAAGCCACATTCATTATTTTGATGTCGGTCAATTTGAAACTTTTTACTACTACTATGATCATTATAGTCACATAGAATAGTGAGAGAATAGTGGCATATTTAACATATGACATCCCCACTTTACTTGAGGCTGTGATTTTTTTTACCAATCTGTCTAGGAGTTTGAGAGAAGATGAAAAATTAATGCAGAACTGTCAAAGTAGTACAGAAGTTTCAGCTGTTCTTACTGTAAATAAACAAAGAAAACCATTACGATTAGACCAGAAAATGGATAATCTCTTTTTCCATAAAAGAATCAACCGTTATTAGGGTTGCTATTTGCAATATTAACACTGCCTCGAGGCATAACGTGCCCCAGTCAAACAGGCCTCTGCTGGAGCCCACAGCATCAGTGAGGGTGTTTAAGATGTTATGCTGCTGCAGTGTTCACTGTCAATGGTACATTTTTCCAAGAAAAGGATATGATAATGAATAATGACTATAAACAGCTGATGAAATGACAATCTAATCAGCACTCTACAATCGCTGCTACAGGTCAACCTTGTATGCACATCTTTTCTCTTTTAAACTGCTCAAAAAATTAAGGGAAAACTTTTAAATCAGATTACAGTATAGGATCAAATCAATTAAACTTCTGGGATATTGATCTGGTCAGTTAAGCAGCAGAGGGGGTTGTTAATCGGTTTCAGCTGCTTTGGTGTTAATGAAATTAAAAACAAGTACACTAGAGGGGAAACAGTGAGACGCCCCTCAAAACAGGAATGGTTTTACAGGTGGAGGCCACTGACATGTTTTCTCTCCTCTTTTTTTCTGATTGTTTATTTACTAGCTTTGCATTTGGCTAGGGTCAGTGTCACCACTGGTAGCATGAGGAGATACCTGGACCCTACAGAGGTTGAACAGGTAGTCCAACTCCACCAGAATGGCACATCAATATGTGCCATTACCAGAAGGTGTGCTGTGTTTCCCAGCACAGTATCAAGAGCTGGGAAGAGATTTCAAGAGACAGGCAGTTACTCTAGGAGAGCTAGACAGGGCCGTAGAGGGTTCTTAACCCATCAACAGGACTGGTATCTGCTCCTTTGTGCAAGGAGAAACAGGATGAGTACTGCCAGAGCCCTACAAAATGACCTCCAGCAGGCCACTGGTGTGAATGTATATGACCAAACAATCAGAAACTTCACGAGGGTGGTCTGAGTGCCCGAGGTTCTCTAGTGGGCCCTGAGCTCACTGCCCAGCACTGTGTAGCTCAATTGGATTTTGCCATGGAATACCAGACATGGCAGGTCCACCACTGGCACCCTGTGCTTTTTACACATGAAAGCACATTCACCCTGAGCACATGTGACAGACATGTAAGGGTCTAGAGAAGACGTGGAGGACGTTGTGGTGCCTATAACATTGTTCAGCATGAGCAGTTTGGTGGTGGGTCAGTGATGGTCTGGGGAGGCATATCCATGGAGGGATGAACAGATTTCTACAGGTTAGGAAACGGCATCCGGACTGGTAATAGGTACAGAAATGAATCCTTGGACCCATTGTCGAACCCTCCGCTGATGCAGTGGGTCCTGGGTTCCTCCAAATGCACGGCAATGCTCAGCCTCATGTGGCTGGAGTACGCAGGCAGTGCCTACAGGATGAAGGACTTGATACCACTGACTGCCCCCCACGCTTGCCTGATCTAAATCAGATAGACTGTCTCTGGGACGTTATGTTTTGGTCCATCTAACACTACCAGGTTGCACCTCAGACTGTCCAGAAGCTCAATGATGCCTTGGATCAGATGTGGGGGGAGGTCAACCAGGACACCATCCATCACCTTGTTAGGATCATGCCACAACGCCGTCAGGCATGCATACAAGCACATGGGGGCCATACAAATTACTGAGTAACATTTTGAGTTGCTGCAATGAAATTTGGGCAAAATGGAATCAGGAAGTGCAGAATATTAGTAAGGAGGAAGTGACGGCAGCTATGAAGAGGATGAAGAGTGGAAAGGCAGTTGGTCCAGATGACATACCTGTGGAGGTATGGAGAAGTCTAGGAGAGAGGGCAGTGGACTTTTTAATCAGCTTGTTTAAGACAATCTTGGAGAATGAGAGAAGTCCTAAGGAATAGAGAAGAATGAAGAAGCAGCACTGGTACCGATCTAAGAGTAAGGGTGATGTTCAGAGCTGCAGTAACTACAGAGGGATCAAGCTGATGAACCATACCATAAAGACAAGGGAGAGGGTTGTTGAAGCTAGGTTAAGAAGAGAGGTGACCATCAGCAAGCAGCAGTGTGGTTTCATGCCGAGAAAAAGTACAACAGATACAATGTT
>VUQH01085220.1:0-11052 GCA_015106775.1 Etroplus canarensis
TAAATCACCAACCCCTCTACAAAGAAACTGGCCTTAACCCTTTCGATCCCCACAGTGTACACAAAAAAAAAGCAACCAACACAAAGAAAATGTTATTCAAAAGCAAGCAACGCCCAACAATGCAATTTGGTAAAACACCTGGTGTTTTTACATCAGTGCACAATCAGACAATTCCCCTTCCAAACCACCCCCCAGTTAAATGCTTAGTCTTTAAAACAGGCTGTTTATAAAGTTCTCCAAGTATGAGTCTGATGAGGTCCAACTGTGAAAACTCTTGCTAAAAGAGGATCATGGCTTGTGAATTTGCCATTGCACTATACCTGGGGTGAACACACTCTCTGAGAGAGGATCCTAATCTGTTTATTTGCACTGGCACTCTGGAGTTAACCTCCCAATCCCAAACAGAAGTCCTGGATGGTACCTGGGATGAACACGGGGCTTCTCATTAATGCGCAACCTGAAGTGTTTACAGATATAAAAACAACAAAATTCTAAGGTCTTCGTTATGCATTTCTTTTCCGCAAAGTTTTGTGCTCTGTGCTCATCATAGTGGAGAGGCAATCCAAATAAACTTCTAGGCCACAGTGAGAGCTTTCTAACCAGTGGTGATATGACCAGGTAGTGCTGATCATTTTTATAGACCGATCGGTGTGTCTCTGCGTACATTTACTGGTTTGATGTAACCACACAAGGTGAGTCTGTTGTTAAAAAATTTGACTTTTGAATTATTTGAGTTACTCGAATTGTTGCAGCCCTGATCTCAATGTTAGCAGTCATGAAATGACATATATTCAGCTTTAATGATGAGAAAGCCCTTTACCCTGACGCTGTGGTAGGTCAAGTAAACCCAGGGCTCCTCTGCCTGCTTCTTCTGAAGGAACTCGTACGACTGAATCCTTCTCTGTCGGGCCTGCTCTGACTCGGGACGAGCAAATCTCACCTAGAGGGGAACACGAGCAGGAGAAACTTAAGAAAGTAAATCAGTGTAGTTATGAGTTTGTGTGTGAGTGTGTGTCTAAGTTTGTACCGTAATGGCCTTTGCTTCCTCCTCAGCTTCATCCTGGGAGGAGTCTCCACCTGCACACACAAGACTCCAGTCATATCTGTCATTGTAACCTGTTCATACCACTAAAAAAACTCTTTTACTAGCAATAAAAAAATAATAGTTTAAAATGGCTCAAAATGCCACCACTTCCAATTAGTTTCTTCATCATCAAATTGATTATTTTGTAAATTAAATTTTAAAAATAGTGGAAAAAGTTTGCGTCTTGAATTCAGGGAAACTTCACAACATTATAAAAGTGGCTACCGCTCCTATCTGAGATTCTAGAAAGAGCATTTAGGCTTAAAAAAAAAAATAAAGACTTGATGCATGATCAAAATTACATTTTCTACCCACAGACTACTCAACCAACCAGTGCGCTATTAAAAATATCAGTTCTTACTTCTTATTGGTAACTAATCAATACTTTCTCTTAGGGTTTGTATTAGACAGAAAAAAAAAATTCTCCACGCATCCTACACTAATCCCTTTGATACTTTAACCTGGAAAACTGGAAAAGCAGACACACCTTCATTGGCCGCCTCCCTCTCTCTGGTTTTGTTGTCAGCCTTGTCCAGGTAAGAGAAACTGGGCCTCATTTGAAGGATTCCAGTCAGAGGTGTGATGTGAAGCTCACCTGTTAACACCATCAACAAAGCAATCAGATCATAAATCCTGCTCCGATTGTTGGTTCAGGAGAATATATCATAAACTTGTTCATATTGACGTATATGCTCATCAGTACAAACACACCATTAAATGACTGGATGTTACTTCACATCAAATAAAGGTGGAACTCTGAACATGTGTCACTTTTAACTATTCACAGGAACAGGTCAGACAACCAAAACACAAATGTGCTACCACAGTGCACTACAGAGGCTACTGAACCCATTAATCAAGTCACACCTTTGCGAAACACAGCAGCTGCATATCTGGAGGTGTTGGTGGTGGCCTGGATGGAGGAGAACGTCTGTTTGTCCATCATTTTACTACAGAAGAAAAGCAAAAAAAAAAAAGCTACTCAGAACAGGGGCCAGACCTGAATCAAAGAAAAGGCTATGAGTAAATTGTTCCAAGTTTTAAAAAACAGACATACGTCGAGTAGGTGTTGGTTTCATCATAAGCCGTGCCATCCACATTCAGGGCGATTTGCTCTCCTTTACTGCGGCAATAGTTTGGACTGACTGTGTCAATGGACATTTCCAGCTCCACCTGTATACAGAGTGGTGCATAAAATACATTAAAAAACTTTTTAAATAGACAAACTTAATTTTATCAACCACATTTTACCCAAAGTTTCTCTTCTGCAAATTAGCACATATTAAGCCGAATAATGTCTCATTCGCTCATTAAAACATACCGATTGAGATAACTTTCAAAAACATTTTCAACTAAAGACAAGAAGTAAATTAACATCAGGTGGCTACATTTATTCCTATAAATGAATGAAAAGGTTTTGTTTACCCTTTGTTGCTTGGGTTTGATCTTAGCCGCCAAATGGTTGACATCATCATAGGTCATAGTGGCTGGTCGGACAGGGTACTTCGTCATGTGAGAACAATAAATGTGATTAGTATGACTCACTACTATATGAACATTAATCACATTAGTCACACTACAGACAGTTCAGATAACAAAGAGACGGCCCATACAGTCCTGGTGTGGTCCTACTCATCAGCACACGGGTACTACAAAAGAAAAGCTCACCTGGAAAAGATACAGTTTATCTGCGAGGCTTTTGGCGAGGTACACATCAATCTAAAAGAACAGAAACATAGGTCAAAGTCAAACAAAATCGATCTGAGAAGCCACAAGATGTTCTTTTTTAAAACAGACTTTCCTACAAGTTTATTAAACAAACTCTAAATCTTAGGCACTACTCAGAAATATTATGGAATTATCTGGGTTTGCTGTATCTTAAATATGCTTCATTCCTTCTGCTGGAATCATAACTCTTGCACGACAACGCATGGTCTTATTAAGACACCCTTCAGAGGAAACTGATTTCTGTCACTCGTATCCAAGCTCTCATCCTTTTGGTCACTACCCAAAGCTCGTCACCATAGGTAAAGGCAGGAGCATAGATTAACCAGAAAATCAAGGGCTTCACTTTGATGCTCAGGTTCTACTCCATCCGTTTTCAGGTAAGAACCACTGCCTGAGATTTGGATGCTCATCCCAGCTGCTTCCAACAGCCGCAAACTGCCCCAGTCTAAGCTGGAGGTCAGAGCTTTATGAAGCTCTGCAAAGACTTGATTAAAATGGTACTTTGTAGCAAATAAATATCAAAGGAATCAGGGTATTTTCTACTCAAACTGAACCTTTAAGTGGTGACATGCATGTAAGCAGGTCCACACTTTCAAAAAAAAAAAAAAAAAATACTAGTACTAAATTTCCTCCTAGCGAATGGCCAAAACCACTTTGGTTTGGTCTTTCTAAGAAAGGTCTCAGACACCAGGAAAGCAATGGAGAAAAGGATTCAAGGATATGCAATTCGAAACATTAGAAAGGGTGTGTGTGTGTGAAAGCCTGGAACTGTTAACTCCCCTTGAGGTTCTACTTTTGATAAATACAGATTTTATTCAAATTCATATATTACAACTACAATTCCAAAAAGCTAGGGATGCTGTGTTAATATGAAAAAACCCAATACAGTGATTTGCAAATCTCATAAACCAATGTTTTATTCACAAAAGAACGTAGCAAAAAAACAAATGTTGAACACGAGACATTTTGTTTTTCATGACAAATACTAGCTCTTCTTAAATTTGATGGCAGCAACACATCTCAAAAAAATTTGGGACAAGGGCAACAAAAGGGAGCGTTACTCAAAAGAAACAGCTGGAGGAACATGTTGCGACTAATTAAGGTAACTAGCAGCAGGTCAGTAATGTCACTAGTTGTAAAAAGAGTACCTTAGAGGCAGAATCTCTCAGAAGGTGGGCAGAGGTTTATTAATCTAAAAAATACATCTACAAATTGTGGAGCAGTTTCAGAATAATGTAGGAATGCTGACTTTGAATATTCCACTGTTATCACTACAAAATATCACCAAAAGATTCTGAGAATCTGGGGGCATCTTTGTGCACAATGGACAACTGAAAACCAGTACTGGATGCTGGTGATCCTTAGGCCCACAGGCGGCACTGCATTGCAAACAGACATGATTCTGTCAGGGAAATTGCTGCATGGGCTCAGGAACACTTCCAGAAATCACTGTCTGTGAACACAGGTCACCATGCCATCCACAAATGCAGCTTAAATCCACAAAGATGAAGCCATATGTGAACATGAGCCAGAAATGCCACCGTCTTCTGTGAGCCAAAGCTCATTTAAAATGAACTGAGGCAAAGTGGAAAACTGCTCTGTGGTCAGACAAATCGAAATTTAAAATTCTATTTGGAAATCACAGCTGTCACGTCCTCCGAACTAAAGAAGAGATGGACCATCCAAAATGTTGTCAGCACTCAGTCCAAAAGCCTGCATCTCTGATTCTATGGGGATGCATTAGTGCTTATGGTACCATCAATTTCCACATCTGGACAGACACCATCAGTGCTAAAAGGTATAAACAAGTTTTAGAGCAACATATGTTCCCCCTACAGATGAGATCTTTTTCAGCAAAGGCCTTGCTAAACTGCATATTACAGCTATTAGAACAGCATGGCTTCATAGCAGAAGAGTCCAGGTGCTGGACCTTTCACCAACTGAAAACATTTGGCACACCATGAAATGCAAAATACCACAAAGAAGGCCCAGGACTATTGAGAAATTGGAATCCTGTATCAGACAGGAATGGGACAACATTCCTCTCCCAAAGATCCAGCAGCTGGTCTCCCCAGTTCCCAGACATTTATAGACTGTTGTTAAAAGAAGAGGGAATTCTATATAGTGGTAAACACGGCCCTGTCCCAATATTTTTGAGGCGTGTTGCTGCCATCAAATTCAAGATTGGCTAGTAATTCTCACAAAATAATAAAATGTCTCACTTTCAACATTTGATATGTTTTCTGTGTTATTTTGTGAATAAAATATTGGCTTATGAGATTTGAAAATCATTCCACTGTGTTTACAAACCTTTTTGGATTGTACTTCCAGCTATAAATATACTGTTTTAAATGTTAAAAGGAAATGACAGAGTAATAAAGTTGTAGGGGAGGGAGAAATCTGCTATATCCTGCAGGATTAAGTCATTGAGGACTGTAATAGACTTCATCTTCAGCCATTAGACATACCTCCTCTATAATGGGGTCATCGTCATCCCCACTGGCCATGTTGATGTGATCAGAATGACAGGGTGAGAAGGGCAGATCTTAGGGGCCCAACCTAGAAACAAAAGACAAACTGAATTACAGGAGTCCAATGCCTGGCCCCACACTCCTGTTATTGTTATGGAGCAGCTACACCCAGACTGGTAACACGGGCAGCAGATAACAGGAACGAAGAGATCTAGTCCATCATGTTTACACCACATTTCACTTCAGGGGTGTCTGACTTGATAGAGGATTTATCTTCAACGAGTAAACCATGAGACACCAATATGAGTCTACTACCAACGGTGATCGCGCAGTCTGTCAGGTGATGCTTTAACTGACACACTCAGGTAAAAACTCACATGATGCAAGACGATGCAACCCAGCATTAAAGAACTCCCCCTCCTGCAAACATAACTGTTTCAAACACTACGTCTGGTTAACAAAACTGCGACTCTAGACGATCATAACCCCCCCATTTACTGACCACCGCTCTCATAAAAACTGGCTGTTTATGGTTAAGTTAGCTCCATTAGCAAGCTAGCAGCAAACCACTGTCACGGGCCTACACTACACTGCGGGTTCATTTGTTATCCCTATATGAACATAACACGAATAAAAAGAAAGCAGGACGCATAACACCAAGCTGAAGATCTAAATATCCTGTAAACGAACGTATAAGCGGGGATATTAGCTAACAAAGTGGCAACTGTAGTGAGGAAACAGTAGCCTAGCACGAGCTAGCTTAGCATGGCGTGCTAGTCAAAATAACACAGACTGAGTCGCCGGGCCTGATTTAACGCCTCTTTTTTATAACCAGACACCATCCGCGCCGGGGCACACTCCGCTCTCACCTGCACACTTCACCGTACAGCTTTGGCTATCTCATCCGGGAGGGAGGAACAGCGCTGGACGTCGGAGCACAGAGCAGCAGCTGAAGTGGAGCTTGAAGTCAGGCAGCTGGAGGCTGCTCCTGCTGCTGCTGTGGTACCATGTTGACTCTGCTGCTCCACACACGTGGGGAGGAGCCCGAGCCCATAATGCACAGCGAGTCCAGTGGACCCTCGTGTCATTATTTCAGTAAATTAATCAGCAAGTACTGCGCGATGTGTACGTATGGACACTTCAGTTGTTTTTTAGGTGAGATGGTTTGGTAAACAGAACATGATTTGAAGAAAAAAACCTATGGCAGCGGTGGGATTCGAACCCACGCCCCCGAAGAGACTGGAGCCTTAATCCAGCGCCTTAGACCGCTCGGCCACGCTACCGTTGTTAAAATACCATATCCAACATGTCATAATATCCAAAACATAGCTATTCGGCTTTCCCTTAGTTTTCATGTCGTGAATGCTGTTTTTCTGATTTTTTTTTTTAAATAGGGAGCACAAGTGGTCAAAATACAACACTAGATTTTCACTAGGCGATCATCCAGACAAAAAAGAATTCATGATATGAATATTATCAAAGAGAGAAGTGGCAAAATCAAAGGAAGAGGCTGTATGAAAGGCTGGGCACCAGGGAAGGA
Source organism: Etroplus canarensis (assembly GCA_015106775.1). Classification (NCBI taxonomy): domain Eukaryota; kingdom Metazoa; phylum Chordata; class Actinopteri; order Cichliformes; family Cichlidae; genus Etroplus; species Etroplus canarensis. Next base: position 6,824 of record VUQH01085220.1, read on the forward strand.
GAAAATGATTTGCATTCATTAGCTACAACAGGAATTGGCGACCTTTGCTACCAAAAGAGTCATTCTGAAGAAATTCTTGACTCAAAAAAGCTGCAAGAAGCCACAAAATATATTGCCCTATAATGCCAACTTATATATTTGCTACTAGCTATATGCTTAAATTAATTAATTACCTAATGCTGTAACAGAAGAAGGTACATCTTCTCTTATGGGAAAAAGTTGTTTATGCTAGGCTAAGAAGAGAGGTGATGATCAGCCAGCAGCACTATGACTTCACGCCCAGGAAGAGTACTATGCAATGTTTGCTTTGAGAGTGTTGATGAAGGAGTATAAAAGAGGTCAAAATCAGTTGCACTGTCTTTGTGGATCTGGAGAAATCATGCCAAGAAAGGAACTATGTGAAGGTTGTGGAGGACATGTATGAGGACAGTGAGACAGTGAGACAGTGGTGAGGCGTGCAGTAGGAGTGACAGATGGGTTCAAGGTGGGGGTGGGATTACATCAAGGTTCGGCTCTGAGCCCCTTCTTGTTTGTGATGGTGATGGACAGGTTGACCAATGAGGTCTGGCAGGAGTCTCCGTGGATTATGATGTTCACAGATGGCATTGTGATCTGTATGTAGTGAGAGCAGGGAGAGGAATGAAAATCAGAAGAAGAAAGACCAAATACATGTGTGTGAATGAGGGTGGAGCAGGTGGAATGGTGAAGATCCAAGGAGTAGAGGTAGTTTAGGTGGATGAGATTAAATACCTGGGATCAACAATCCAAAGCAACGGACAGCACACAAAAGAAGTGAAGGGGAGAGTGCAGGAAGGGTGGAGTGAGCGGAGATGAGTATGAGGGGTGCTTTGTGACAGAAGGATAACAGTAAGACTGAAAGGGAAGGTTTGCAAGCTGGTGAGGCCTGCTGTGATGTATGGTTTGGGGACATGGCAGTGACAAATAGACAGGAGACAGAGCCAGAGGTGGCAGAATTGAAGATGCTGAGATTTTCACTGGGAGTGACCAGGATGGACATGATTTGGAGAGCGTTAGAGAGACAAGGTTGAGATGGTTTGCACGTGTGCAGAGGAGGGATAGTGGATATATTGGGCAAAGAATAAGAAAATCTTTATTTGTCCCACAATGGGGAAATTGCATTGTTGCAACAGCAAAGTGTAAGTGCAGCAAAGTTGAATAAAAACTATAAAGCTACAAAACTAAACAATATGTCACATGATATATATTATATGTATATAAATACTGTGTATATTCAAGGTATATTGACAGTATATGGACAAGAGGTATTTGTTAAAAATAAAATACTGGGTAAAGTGACTATTAAGTATATTATACTGATATGATTTACTTAAACCTGAATTATAGCAGAGGGGTGGCAGGTGTACAGTGTTAGTAAAATGGTAAATGGTGTCTACTTATATAGTAGTAATCATTATAGAGTCTGACAGCAGCAGGAAGGAAAGACCTGCAGAATCGCTCCTTCACACAGCGAGGGTGGATCAGTCTGTCACTGAAGCTGCTCTCCAGGGGGAGAAAGGGCATCCTGCAGGGAGTGAGACTTATGGTCCAGCATAGATGTTAGTTTAGCTAGGACCCTTCTGTCCCCCACCTCTCTCACTGAGTCCAGAGGACAGCTCAGGACAGAGCTGGACTTCCAGATGGCCTTATCCAGCTTCTTCCTCTCCCTGTTCTTTCTTCTGAACAGATGCAATTTGCTGCACAATCTCTTCAGAGTCTTTATACTTATAACCACACTGTGTCTATGTGCTGAAAGAGAAATTCTTTCCCTATTACTAAAACCGACTTTGAAGTATGATTTCACTAACTCATCTACGCCATGCATATTGTAGAGGCTCCAGCAGCCATGCACTAAACTTCACTAGAAATGAAAAAACACTATTTTGACTTTTTTCTCGAAACGCTATTTCGATTTTATTCTCGAAATTTGACTTTATTCTCGAAAAGTAAAAACTTTTTTTTAAAAGTCTTTATACTTTTTTTATTTTTAAAATGGCCCTAATCCTCCATCGTACGTACCTACTTGAAGGGTTAGTTTAGCTTATTCACAAATCATGAAAAATACAAATCCAATCATGATTCCACATAAAAAATAGGAAACCCTGGGAGCTACCCATAGCTTGTGAACAGGAGCCCAGACATAAAATATCACAGAAAATATAAATACAGGGTAAAAAGTGATGGACACATTTGCAAGCAGCATATTCCATATCATGATAAACATTATTCATTAGACAAAAAGTAATGTATTATTGTTTTGTGAATGCACTCATCACAGGGCAACATATGCCACGTTCTGATTGGGGGCTGAGCCCCCCCGTAGTGTGTGATCCTAGAATCGCCCCTGGTAATAGCGGTTCAGTTATAATGCAAATTCCACATATCTATAAGACAAAATTAAACACTTCTGTGCTCCCACACAATCTAAGCAGCCATGCCAAAGTGTCAGTAAAGGAAAAGGACTGGCAGAAACAGAAGAGAAAGCAAACTGACTGAAGAGTTCAGTTTATTTATTGTTGTGTGAATGAAACACAAGCAGGAACGTCCTCTGGGGCTCTCCGCCAAACGCAGCATGCTTTTTCCAAACAGCTGCTGGCAGTAATGTACCACGCTTGGCTTTAATCCGCCAGCAGAATACAAAAGACCACCAGTTATTAGCCTCGCTAGGCCAACAGACTGACAGGTGTAGTCGGCTCCTCCAAAGAGACCAGCCTCCTCCAACCTTTCAGTAACACAGTTAAAGTCGTTACTGCTTTGGCACTGGCTGAGTTTTCCCTTGGAAAACGGGGGGGGGGGCGTTTCTGGATCACGCTCCCATTCATCGCCTCTTCTTTGCGTGGCAGACCTTTAGCTTGCACTTGCGGATGGCGCGGCGAACGGTGTTCACAGACAGTTTCTTGCTGAAGTGCTGCTGAGCCCATGCGGTGATCTCCGTGACAGAATCCTGTCTGTTTGCGATGCAGTGTCGCCTGAGGACCCGAAGATCACCAGCATCCAGCACTGGCTTCCGGCCTTGTCCCTTACGCACAGAGATGTCTCCAGATTCTTGAAATCTTCTGATGATATTATGCACTGTAGATAATGAAATATCCAAGAACCTTGCGATTTTACGTTGAGGAACGTTCCTCTGAAACTGCTCGACGATTTGTTGACGCAGTTTCTCGCTGATTGCTGAACCTCTGCCCATCTTTCTATTTTTACTTATGATTAGGATGACCAGACGTCCCGCTTCGCAGGACCACACAGCATCCTTATCTGTTTTTCCGCGTCCTGTATTTTGATTGGTTTTCTCGAACCCGCCAAATCCGGTCTGGATCCGGAAGTGGAGCCATCTTGGAGATACAGCTCACTCAAAACAAACCAGATGAATAAGCAGTCATGGGAAAAACTCGAAATTTTATACAGTGGACAAATAATATACAGTGGGTGTTTTTATAGATCTCAGTAAGGCCTCTGATGCTATCGACCATGCACTGCTTTTGAGGAAAATGGAAAGATACGGTGTCAGAGGAACTGCATATGCATGGCTGAAAAGTTATTTAAATGACAGGCTTCAGTATGTACGAATGAATAATGTATATTCTGACAACAAAATTATTACACATGGAGTCCCACAAGGCTCGGTATTAGGGCCCAAATTATTCATTATGTACATAAATGATGTCTGTGAGGTCTTACAAAATCTAGATTGCATTGTTTGCTGACGATACCAGCCTCCATGGCTCAGGAACAGATCTGGAGCAACTTCTGAATACTGTTTAAAAAAAGCGAAGGATTTTAAAAAATGGTTTGACATAAACAAACTATCAGTTAACTTAAGTAAAACTAAATATATTTGGCAATAGGAAAATTAAAAAAGAAGTCAAAATTAAAAGAAATGATATAGAAATTGAGAGGGTGCCAATACATTTTTGGGGATCTATATTGATAAACATTGAAACTGGAAAATGCATATTAATATTGTGAAGACTAAAATTGCTAAAAGTATTGCTATAGTATTGCTATAATGTGTAAAATGAGAAACAGTGTAAATTAGCAATCATTATTTCTATTGCATAATTCTCTCATTCTGCCATACCTTAGTTACTGTATGGAAATTTGGGGGAATAATTATAAATCAAATATCAATCCAATCTATTTACTCCAAAATAAGGCTATTAGAATTGTAAATCAAGAAAATTATTGTGCACCAACAAATCCCTTATTTATAA
>VUQH01085223.1:0-34003 GCA_015106775.1 Etroplus canarensis
TTTTTTTTTTTTTTTTTGGTTTGGTTTTTTGTTTTTTTTTTTTTTTCTTTTTTTTTTTTTTTTTTTTTTTTGGGGGGGTGTTTGTTTTGCAGTGTTATTCTTACCTACACACTGCGATGGCTGTCAGCACAACTTTTGTTTCATAAAGTCGCAACCAGAGCTGGAACTGACATTTTAACTTCCCACAGAGACGTGTAAAAGGTCTTCTGTATGTTACCACGTTGAGTCATTTTTTTTAAACATTTGTTCAGGCTGCTGTTGCACCAGAGTGCGACCTGTTTTCAAACACAGATCGCACACCTTTGACCTCTTGACATTCACGAGGTCAGCGGCGACCTATATAAATAGGCCAAACATTCAAACACGAGAAGTTGCCACCTTTCACGTTCAGCCTCGTGTGTTCTTGTTGCCATCGCAGATTCTCCTCTGAAAGCGTTTGACTTGGCTGTTCCGAACAGAAGAGGCTCTATAAAAAAGGATGTGGGTGTTAACCGAGCCCTCGCGCCAGACTGGTCGCGGGTGACCCGGTGGAGGTGCTTGCACGAACTTCTATTTCTGTTGCGGCGTGTGTAACATTTGACATATTTACATACGTGCAAGGAAGTGAAAGCACATTACAGCAGGAGGGTAGCGCTACATGAATAACGTCTTAAAAGTGAAGCGCGGTGCTCTTCGTTCGCTCACCCGTATGTGAACACAGGCAAACTTTCCTCACTTCACAGCGCCAGAAAAAGTCTCTGACGTGGGCGTGCTCGTGCTGTTACAACCAACAAAAGAGGGTGCCGAGTGCCAACTGTATCTCTGTGGGTGAATTATGCAAAATCACCATCACAGCAGCAGGAAATGAAATTTTCTCCCCCTAATACGCAGCTACTCTTCGATTTGATTGCTGCGCAAATGTGACCGAGTGACAGGACTCAAAGCCGCCACAGTCTGCTGCGAACATCAAGGGCATGGCTTATAATTGGCGCAGGCTGGTGACAGAAGTCACAGCTAATGCCAGCAGACACGTTTGATTTGGGGAGATAAAAGCCTCTAGTGTTCTGTGTAAGTATCTGCTCTTACTCCCTTTAACCTCCCCCAACACACACACACACACCCACCCACGCGTATCACCCTGTGATTCTGTATCTGCACATTTCCATGTGTTTGTCTCACATGTATCTTTTAACCTGCCCTTGACATTAAACAGCCGAGATGTTCAGATGCCTTTGCTGTCCTCTGTGGATATTATTGCTCATCACAACAATGACATCACGCAGCTGTAGATGAGTTTTCATTTTTGTTTATATATTGCAAAGCACATCTCCCTGGATTTTTATCAAGAGGCAAAATCCAGACTGGATTAATTGCTTTATTAGCCATCTGTCCTGGAGGATACTGCATGTCTGTCATCACTGCTGTGTTCCTGTTTTATCTGATTGAGTGGAAGAACAAAAAGCATTCTCCAGGAGTCACATTTTCTTCTTTAAGAGAGACGTGGGGACACTCCCACTCCAATAGACAGACTGCCCCCTTTTGATCCGAGGCAAAGCAGAGGTCTAATGCAAACTGTTCTTATCTTACAGGTAATTAGAGACCTGCCACTGGTACATCACGACAGCAGCAGTGTTACCATGGAGACTGGCAAGCCAGGGTTGGCGAATGCTCCGGCGCACATCAGCTCCGTCGCAGCGCCGGCAGAGAAAAGGATGGACATCCAGGCTCCTCTGACGGCTGTTTACATCCACACGGTGCCTGCTCTGCCAGCGCAGCCTTACCCTCAGCCGCCTGCGGCCACCCCGGAGCCAGCCACGCTCCATCTGGCCGTGCCGCCGCTCTACTCCAAGGAGACGCTTCCCTTCCTCACGCTCCATATTGCTGGTGGGCTGCAGTCTCAGTCGGGACTGAGTCTGGCAGCTGCCGCTCCCGCAGCCAGACCCAAGTCCGCGGGAAAGCACGTGTGTCCTCAATGCGGACGGGACTGCATGAAGCCCAGCGTGCTGGAGAAGCATCTGCGCTGCCACACTGGGGAGCGGCCTTACCCCTGCACCACCTGTGGAGTTTCCTTTAAGACTCAGAGCAACCTCTACAAGCACAGACGTACCCAGGCACATGCCCGCCTTTCGTCCGAGTCAGAGCAGAGCAGCCTAGATAGCATGTCCGGCTCAAGAGAGACTTGCACTTCCAGCTTGTCTCTGGAGGAGCGCAGTGAAGAGTCAGGCAGCGTGGAGAAGGACTCCGCGCTGCCTGCTGCTCAGAGCTCCAGTCCAGCTGGTGCTGCAGCAGCTTGTTCTGTAAAGACACAAAGCTCCGTCAGTGAGCAGAATGAGCAGGCCCTTGCAGGTCAAAACACAGAAGCAAATGAAAGTGAAAAGGTAATGAGAGAAAGTGAAAAGTTTCCTCTGAGTGTTAGTCGACATCTTCCCCTTCAAAGACAAGAGGCCACTCTGTTTTCCAAGCAGTGGGAGAGCTCGGTGTCCAGAGGGAAATCACAGAGTCACGAGAGCACAGACTCCGGCTTCAGCGAGACCAGCGATCACTATCCGAGCCCCGGCAGCGTTTTACCTGACCACAGCATGGATTCGCTCGCCGAGTCCACTAAGGAGCATCTTGATGAACCTGCCAGCGCACACACGCCTGCAGAAACAGAGCACGGCAGACAGGAGTCTAAAGAATCCGTGAGAGGGCAGGAGCAACAGACCCTAGTGGAGCGCATATCTAAGCTGATTAAAGATAATACAGCTGTTGTGGAGGACAAGCAGCTGGAGAATGTAAGGCCACGGAAGACAGTTCTGTCAAAGCAGGGAAGCATCGACCTTCCCATGCCGTACACCTACAAGGACTCGTTTCACTTTGACATGAAGATAGGTCAGACTCAGAATTTTACGTCACAAAGAATCAAGAAGCCAGGGTTGTACAGTTCTGTGCCCACTCAGGGCTCCTCCGCCATGGAGCACGCCCCCTTGACCCGCAGCAATTCCCTCCCCTTCAGCGTCACCCTCCTGCAGCCTGAAAGGAGCAGCCCGACCTCCTCCAGTCAGAGCGATTATGTAACACTCGTCCGACGGGGAAGCTCTGGCCAGATCAACCCCACAGGTTTCGCGATCAAGCCTGTGAACCAGCAATCATCCACCCACCGCCCGCTGGTCCGGCAGACAGCCGTAGACTGCAACCACGCAACAGACGGTCTCTTCAGGAATTCATCTGTGGAGGAGGCGTGCATCGGCAGCCTCAGCTGCGACGGGGATGGCGGTGACATTTGTGGCGAGCCAAGCAACAGAAAGTTCCGCAGGAAGAAAGCACAGAAGTTCGCCTACAACAAGTGGTACATGTACGGGGGAGGAACGTTTAAAAAGCTATACAATGCTGAGAAAAGCAGTGATAACAGTGTTATCAAAGGCAGGAAATGCTCAATAAACCCAGAGCACGAGGCTGTTCAGGGTCTGCCGAGAAGGTCGCCGATGGCGGCAACGACGGCAGGCTTGACAATGAACCTCACAAACAGCAGCTCAACAGCCGGCCCGCCTGCCGGTCTGTCCCTCATCTCTGCTGTGGATTTTCATCCACAAGCCAACCAGGTTAATTCATCATGCACCTCTCTCAAGGCTCCGCTCCGGAGGAATCTGTCTTCATCGGTGCTGCCATTACCTTCCATCAGATCGCTCATTAGTCACAAAGCTGACTGTGTGAGCCGACCAGAGGCTGGGCGACCGATGAGCGAAGAAAAACGTACTGATTTCCCATCACAGCTGTGCGGAGCCCATATTCCATCAGACAGGAAAAAGCTGAGAACCGATGACAAAATAATTTGCCCTCTGCAGATGGAGACTGACCTAAACACACTGATTACTCATCCCGCTCCCGCTGTCACTCAGCACGATGCAAATCTCACTTACATCAGTCTTCACAACAATCCTCATCATGCTCAGCTCAAAGGGCCTCTCTTCAAGCCAGGCATAATCACTGCAAACGCACCCTCTGTTAGCGCCTCAGTAGCCACTTCCGTCCCCTCTGTCGTCAAGAGCAGCTTCCTACCTAAATATCAGCTCAAGTTACCAAATGCTGCCGAACCTGATTTAAATTCATCTCCGCGAGCTGAGGAGAAACCGACAGGAACCGAAGGCCCCGCTTTCACCTCCGTTCTGTCGTCTAACTCCGAGCAATCTGTGACCTCGGTCACAGCAAGCGTAAATAATTGCACGGAGCCCATCGCTTCGCAGCCGACGTGTGATGCGAAGGAGACAAGCGCTTTCAGCTCCACACAGGACCAGCTCCTCTCAGCACTTTGTCATTCTGCAGCATCACGACTCAGCCAAAGCTCGACATGTAGTCTAGCTGCAGTGCACAAGCAATTTGCAGCGACCACAATAACCACAAGCTGCCTACACGACTATCAGCCAGGATTATGCAGCACTTTGGTGCAACCTTTGCGATGTGCGACATCTGCACAGCTACCCAGACCTGTTGCACCTGCTGTTGCCATGCTTACTGTTACCACAGCAAACAATCAGGCAGCTGCCGCTGCCTTTAAAGCTGTCTCACATGATCGGTCTTACCTTCGCCCTCCTCCCTCTCACACGCATTTCTCAGCACAGTCAAATGTGTTGAATCCTGTTAGCAGAGCACACGTGGGCACAAACACCCCAGCGGTACCTTGTCACGCTGTGCCGCTGGACCAGGCGCAGCCGACCGCTCAGAACGTGTTTCATGTGCACACAGCGGACCTCCAGATCTGCCTCCAGATCATATCTGATGAGCAGCTGGCCCTCATTGAACCCCAGATAGAGCGTCTGTCAGGGGCCAGCCTCTCACAGAGGCGAGACATGGAGGCTGTGACCTTAGAGGGGGCCCCTGGTAAAGCTAAAGGCTCTGTCGCTGAGGCCAGAGATACTGAAGAGTCCAGACATCAAAAGGCGATGAACAAAAGTGAGTCTTTTTCTGCACTTAACTCAGAGAGAACAGTGACTTCTCTGCCTGTACAGTTTGGGAAAGCAGAGCCAAATCACCAGCTGGCTCAACAATGTAATTCCACTCAGGTTGCAGCATCAGCTGAATGTGTCCCTCCAGAAACTCAAGGCCTGTCCTTACACCCACACAAATACAGCCACGTAAACACAGTCACAGAGAGTCAGAGCTCTGCGGGCGATGTTATGTCAAGTGCTGCTCCACACGTAGGTGTAAAGTCAGGAAGGAGACGCACTTCAGAGGAGGAACAGGCCCTCTCTCTGAACTGCCGTGCTGGGGAGCAGCTTTTGCTGGACGGGAGGGTCAGCCAAGGTGGACCGGCCTCCCAAACTCTCTCCGGCCAACACAAGCTCAGCAGGAGCTCTCTCTCCTCCAGCACAGTAAAAGTGAATAACCTGAAAAGTGAACTGCTGAGCAAAGAAGGCCAACACAAACTTAATAATCAAGGAGCCTCATGTAGTGCACCCACAATGAAAACTGAAGCCTCAGCGCACAAAGGCAGCAGGTTAGAAAGTGAAGAATGCCTCAGTCAGAACCCCGCTGCTGCATGCTCTGATAAACTCCCTGGGTCAGTCCCGTCATTTTCCATCAATAAAAGCGAAGGTGCAGGACAGCCGAACCCACAAGCGTCCGCCCGCTGCGTCAATCAAGTGGACTTTACAACATCTGAGACTCTGAATCCATCCAAAGATGCAAGCGTGGGAGGTGACAGAGCGGGATCTTTAGGGGATTCAAAACCTTTATTGGAAGTGACGCCGTGCGGGTCGCAGGACGTCATCAGCTCAGGTCACGGAGAAAAAAGACACACCACTCAGCTTGCTTCAGTGTCCTCAGACATCCAGCTGGAACGACACAAAGACACGCCATCTGCGTGTGCAAGTGTTCAGAGCCCGACAGCAGGTATATATCACTGTTTGAATGTATAAACCCATGTTACTGAAGTTTTACATTAATGTTGTTTACATTAACTCTATAATGATTTGAATACAGTATGGAATGAGAGGGAGGTAAAACTTTACATCCTCCTTATAATGAACAGCTGTCCCCACACTTTGCCTGTTGCCACTGATTTTAAGTGTAGAGTAGTGACAGCTGGAAAGCAGTGGATTCACACTGAAATCTGCCGGTGACGGTAATATTCAGTTATCTTAAAATTCTGTGGAAAACGTTCTATAGAATAGATATGGGTTTGTTTATAAACTATGTGGACAAAAGTATTGGGCCACACCTCTTAATCATTGAGTTCAGGTGTTTGATTCAGTCCTGTTGCCACAGGTGTAATAAATCAAGCAGTCTTACAAACATTAGTGAAAGAATGGGTCGTTCCAAAGAGTTCACTGAATTCCCGTGTGGTGCTGTAATAGGACGCCACCTTTGCAACAAGCCGGTGCGTGGAACGACTTCCCTCCTAGATATTCGACTGTGACTATTCTTATTGCAGGATAGAAGCGTTAATACCAAGACATTTTAGGTTACACTTTGAAGAAGACCCTTTTCTGTTCCAGCATGGCTGTGCCCGACTGCACAAAACCGGACACGGGGATGGGAGATACCAACGTTTTTCCTTTCGATGCGCTACCATTAGTTTAAGGTACTTTTTCAGCGATACCGAAATCGATACTTTTTGTCCCTCAAAGGAAACTCACAAGGGGAATATGAAATATGAATAAAACTCATTAATATTAGTAGTTTATAAAATGATAATAAAATAGATCTGTGAGTAAATTAAAAAAAATAAGGTGAAATTATTTTTTAAAAATCAGACTTCAATTTAATACAAAATAACACATCATCATCTCCAACATTAGCAGCATCATCCTCTTCATCAGCAGCAAAAACATCATCATCATCAACAAAATGCAAAATGATCATTTCATTTTATTCCAATAAAGGAGAATTCAGACATTGACCTTATTCTGATTTCCCATCATCCTTTGTGTGAGTTATGAACAACACTTGCTGTCACTAAGCAGGCACCAGTGTTTTCAGTGAAAACAGCTGATGCTCGTTACTCTTTTCTTTTCTCTCTTTTACTCACCAAGAAAGCTCAGAGTGAGCTCAGACTCTGAGCAGTGGCGTGAGGATTAAAGTAGCGCTTGACTGAGGCTGCGCAGTGAGCCTTCAGCTCTGACATCTGATAGGCTGCCATAATCACATGACACGGGAGATCATCTAAAATACACATGGGGTGGCTTTCACACATAAATTTAATGCCTAAAACTCTCAGAAATGAAAACAAATTGGAAATTTTGTATTAGCGCAGTATTTTAAAAAGTATCAATTCCAAAATACTGACTGACGGGTATCGAAGTAGCAATACCCGAGTATCAATATGCCCATCCCTAACTAGGCATGGTTGAAGGATTTTGGCATGAGACTTGACTGGCCTACGCAGAGTCCTGATCTCAACCCCATCCAACACCTTTGGGATGAACTAGCACCAAGACGCTAGGCGAGCCAGGTCCTCTCGCACAACATCATCGTCCGACCGCACAAATGCTCTTGTGGTCTTCTGGATGAATGGGCAAAAGTTCCCACAGACACACTCCAACATCTTATAGAAGCTGTTGTAGCTGGACTCTGTACCAAGATAAGATAAGATAAGATAGTCCACTATTGCTCTCAAGAAATTTGCATTGTATACAGCAGCAAAGGCAATCAAGTATATCCAAAGAGTGAGAAAGGGCATGTTTACACAATTTAAATGAGATAAGGAGCACAAAAGTTGTATCTGCTAACAGTACTTTAAACATATTTACACAGCTTAAATAAATAAAAACCTATGGATTTAGAATGGGATAACACACAAGCTTGTGGACATGTATAAGTGGTCTTATACTTTTGTCTACATAGTGTACCTCATTGCGTTCTGCATAGGTCCACTTATTCATATACTGACAAACTGAGCCAATGGTTTTAAATGAGGTGGGCTTGAGATGGAACACTGGGCAGTCAGGTGTGACTCTGTAACAGTGGCTCTAAACATACAGACATGGTAGTCAGGAGAAGGAGCCAAGGGGCTTAACTGAATTTGGTAATTACCAGGTAATTAACTGGTAATTACCGATCTCTATTAAAAAAAAAAATGCTGTGCATTCCTATACAAAACTGATAAATCTGTTTGCTAGAAAATTAACAGGATGCACACACAATGCGTGCACAATGTTTGTTTCCTGCCAGTGTGAGGGAATCGATATGATCCGGCAGAAGTGTCAGACTGAAAGTCACTGGGTGCAAAATTAAAGCTGATTTAATAAACACTGGATTAATTTCTACAGCGCTTAAATCCACAGTGCGTAAAACTGGCTCGCAGAACTGTTTGTGCTTTCTAATTGAATTTGACAGTCACCACATTACTATTCTGTGTTAACCTCTCAGGCAACACGGCAGTCTTTATTACTGTAGATACTTCTGTGAACACAAGGTGGCAGTAGATAATCACACGCTTACGGAGTGGAGCCCTCATCTGTGCCTGACTTTTATGCAGTGTGGGGTTACCGAAAGCCACAACTGATTGGGAATTAAATGCTCCAAAAAACAGGGGTTTAAATTGTAGGGGAAAACAATCTTATAGTGTTTGTTTTTTCGTGGCAGAATACAATAGCCTGTCTCAGGGTCCATGTGGCTTCAATTTTGACCCTTGTTATCCTCATCACTGTGACATGTGAGCTACTCCCAGGCTCATGCACACAACTATGGCGTGTCCTGCAGTCTTTGAAGGTGTCATTTGATCCCCATCACTGAACGAATCACATACTTTCCTTGCTTTTTAAGTTAAAGGAGTGGGGGATTGCAGACAGTGACGGGGTTAAAAGGTCACCCCGGGTGGGGAGCTGAGGGTAAACAAAACGGTTGCCACTCGCTGACCTCCAGCTGCCGCCTCCTGGCTAAAGCGGTTTGTAGCTGTCCCGCAAACGTGACCTGTTGCTGACACAGAAGTTCAGACGCACGGTAGCCGTCTGGATCTGTTCGCCGCTAATGTGATTTTCCTGCAGTTTGTCTTATCTGCCAGGCTATGGTGGTATTGTTGCACTGATGGAGAAGATTAAGAGAAGTGGCCAGAGGAGAAGGAAGATTGGCACAGAGCACAAGGCAGAGTTTGCCAGACCCACAAAATTCCAATTTTGACATGACAATTGTTGTTATACCCTCTCAAACGCACATTTTTCTGTGTGTGGCACAGTGTATTCTCACTGGAAAAATTTCCTCTTATTGCACAGTGATTTCTTTTTTCTTTTATTGCTTTAAGGTAGCTGGAATAAACCACTTTAGTTTCCACATTCATGGTTTTTCTCATAGTGTAAAATCTCACGTGGCCTTACGAAAGGGTTAAGTTTTGATTGCTGTAATTCTTCAACGTTGAATGACCCATCGAGGGTTTGGGACAGGGTTTCAGTCTGGTCACCATCCACCCATTGTCATGTGTTATTTTTCTCTTTGGAACACCCAAACAGAGGAGTCTCTAACAATAAGATCAATGTCTGAGACTCAAGCTACCCCTCATTTCTTATATTTTAGTTGGAAAATGAGAAATGGTTGCAATGGTTTATTGAACCATTTTCCGACACAAGTGGAAATACAGTACATGACATAAGGCAAAAAAAAAAGTTTGTACAATTTTAATCAGCTTTAAAGTCAATATTTGGTATGACTGCCTTTATTCCTCAGCGCAGCCTGAACTCCATTTATTTAAGCTTTCTTGTCTTTTCTTTAAGTAGTCCTCAGGAATAGTTCTTCAGGTTTCCTGAAGGACACTTCAAAGCTCTTCTCTGGATGTTGGCTGCCTTTCATTCAGTTATCTGTCAAGATGATCCCACACTGCTTCAGTAATGTTGAGTCCATTCATCACTCCATAAGAGCTGTTGCTGCTGATTTTCAGTCCAGTTCCTGTGTAATTTACCACACCTCAGCCTTTTCTCACTGTTTATCTTCCCTAAAAATGACTTCTTGACAGCCACCCTTCAGCTGAGACCATTTCTCATGAGGTCTTGGTGAAGAGTAGATGGATCGGCTGAAGGGCCCAGATGCATCTCTTGGGTCCTGTGTCAGGTCTTTGCTGGATTATTTCTTAAGAACGTGACTTTCAGATACCGTTCAGCTTCTTTTGTCCTCCACTTGTCCAGTTTTCTCAGTTAATTAAGGACACACTGCACCCTGTGCCATGATAGGCCAACTTTTTGGAAAATAGCTCTTTGGGAATCACCTTGTTGTTGCAAAAATACGATTTCTGTCAAACTGTGTAATCTTTGGTATTTTTCATAGATTCAACTAAAGACATGGGAATAAATAGTGTGTTTCCGTGAAAGGTTGTAACAAAGTGCCTAAAGCTTGAATGATTCATAGGTCAGTGTTAAGTGGCTCTGAAAATGGTCAGGTACAAAGACTGAAATGAAAATGAGAGAAAAAGCAGCCAATGTCCAAAGAAACACTTTGAAAGAGCTTCAGAAAGCCTGGAGAACTATTGCTTGGATCACTTTTAAAAATACAGGAAAATATGGCTCCTTGAATGAAAAATAAAAAGAAATTTTTTTTGGGCCAAGATGGCGGCGCGACGGTAGCGCGCGGCCACTCCAGAACCAAGGGGTGCTTGTTCCCCTGTGATTGTCCATGTTCTGACCCGGCATTCGGGTGTTCGGGTGTTGTGGACGCCGGGACGGTGGTGTTCGTGTTCGTAAGTCGGAGGTTCGAGGACGACCAGACCAGACCGGACGAGACTAACTGGCGATCCGGCGGCGTTGTATGAACTGCCGGGCAGCGTCCGGGAGCCAAAGTTTTTGGTTTCCGCGGGGAGTATTGTCGCGGGACTGATGCTGCGGATTAACGGTTTCTGCGAATTCCGATCTTGGCTTGCTGTGTGGACTGGGACTTCAGTCCTCGGCGTTGCCTGATGCCGGTGGCCGGGGAAGAGGACATCGCGGGCGGGGTGTTGCGTTGGGCCGGAGGTGGGCCCTGGCCGGCTGGCGCTACCCTTGTATGGGGCACCAGGTCCTGGGGGAACGCTATATCATTTCACTGTGTATTTATATATAGTTGAAATGACAATAAAGTAATCTAATCTAATCTAATCTAAATAAGGGATGACTTTTGCATGGCACTGTAATTTTAAAGATAACATAAAAATGTGCCCATTTGAGCATGTGGCCAAAACAAAACCCAGCCCGAACCCTGCTGGGTTGCTGTTAAGAAGGCTTTAAAGAGTCCTTTGTGATGCATTTTCTGTGTACTATGAGTGAGATAGGACAAACCCCACAGTCATCCTTCCATGCAATATTGCATTCAACATTTATCCCAAGTTAATGGAGGCTCCAGCAGGCTGAGGTCAACAAATCAAGTGGATATCCTCCAAAGTCCTTGTCTCTTTAGTGCAGAATTCCCCCTACTGTTTACCGCCTTACTGTTGCTGAAAAGCCCCCCTGAAGATGCACGCTTTGTCTAACTGACGTGTCTGAAGCTTCGTGTGTGCTCCACATAAGCTTCTAAATACCTTCTAAAAGAAAGATCTTGGTGAAAGCACATTAAAGAGCATCTTTTGGCTGCCAGAATGACTAAAATGAAGACTTACAGCAGTCAAAACCTGCTTCAGTGTTCACATTTGTGGCTGCCGAGTGCTTGAAAAAAAAAAGAAAAATGCAAACATTTGAGGATGACTGATAAGAAGCACTGGAACTGTGGATTTAGCGCCCTAAAGAAAGCAACTGCTTTTCATTTGTTTTTCTTCCCCGAGGGCTTATGGAGGGAGCCTCCCTGGCGGGGTGTGCAGCCCAGAAGGAGCCGCAGATATGGGAACACGCAGGGACTCCTGGGCAGCCAGACAGCACAGACTGGAAGCAAAAGCAGAGCCAAGGGGCTGGAGGAAAAAACCACCAATGCTTCGGAGAGCGGGGTGGTGATGGGGTGATGAGAGAGGAGAAGAACAGAGGAGTCAAAGCAGACAAAGCACCAGGACTTTGGGGCAAGGCCGAGTCGGACTGCAGAACCACAGCTCTACCAAAGCCACAGGTGAGAGTGAGGGAATGTGACCAGAATGCATGCTTACTCCGCAGCTCTTTTTTTCCCCCTGTGGTTTTAGTGTTTACAGCACACATGCTGATTTACAAAGAGCAATCACAGTGTAGTGAAAGAAAGGTCTCTGACCCTCTTAACATCCACCACTGGCAGCAATTTGCTTGATAGGGTTTTATACAGTTCTCACCAGTTTGGAACACCCACATGGCAAACCTTTAGCAGAAAAAATGCATGAGAACTGATTTGAAATGTAACATCCTCTGGTTTCTAAAACAAATGCCTGTCTAGTGTGTGGCTTAAACAAAACTGAACCCTAAGCCCCAGACCTGGAGCCTCGACGGATGTTAAGAGGTTAACATATATCTTTAAAGGCGTTTTAATAAGTCAAAACTCACATTCGGGATATCTCAAATGTTTTGGCTTCTAAAGTCAAGTCAGTTTTATGTGATTAGTTCAAAGGGCTTTACAGAAACATATATCATATACCAAGCTGGGCTGGAAAACATACATTAAAACGAAAACAAAAACTTGAGCTCTTGAGATTAACAAAATCCTTCCCAAGAGTGCCTGGGGCTGACACAGGCAGCATTACCCTAGCATGTTTTTCAAAGGGAGGAGGATCTGGAGCTCCTAGAAAAAAAAAACAACAAAAAAACATGTGAACTCCACATAGAGGGGCCCTACCTGGGTTTGATCTCAAGACCCCCCCAACTGTGAGGCAACAGTGCTGACCACTGAGTTACAGCTGTTTCTTAGCAACCACAATAGAAAGCATGTAAGTGTAAACCCATGCAAACCCAAAAGAGAGAAAGTAAGGTTTAGGATTGTGGTTGGAGATATAATAAAGAGTGCGACTACGCCATTAACATTTCTCTCCAATCTCCGCCTTTACATGCGATCATAAGTGAGAAAACTGAGTTGACAGGATAAAACCACAAGTTATGAAATGAGATATTTTAGACTCCGGCTGGAGTTTCACACCCCACCTTAACAGAAAACCTGCAATTTCCAAAAGAATGCACGAGACTTTGTGCAAAATGCAACATTTTCTAAATACTAAATAACCCTTCATTGAGTGTGTGGTTGGTGGTTTACACATTCACATCACAAGTGGTTCAAACCCAGGTGGAACCTCAAGCCCTCAGCACAGTGGAGTGCAAAAGTTACAGGGAGAGCTCACTCTCTCAGTGGCAGCTACTTGGAGAAATACGAGGGAGCAGCCAGAGGGAGCATGTGGCCAAAACCCAACCCAAGGCTGGTTGCTGGTAGTTCAGTGAATAATAAGAAGTTAACTAAACCTTGTGTTGGTTTAGCGTTACCAGAGCCACACTGGCTTCTAGCGTTCTGCAGAACTGATTTTAAAATATTCTCTCTTCTACATACAGGCTTAAGTGATCTTGGACCATCTTATATTTAGGACTATCTGTCACTTTCCGCTGCCAGCTTATTAGCTCATCTGGCTGCGGTCCGATGAGCTAATGCCACGGTGAAGCAGCCGTCGTCCGTCCATCCGTCTGCCCACAGTTCACAAGATTCGCTACTCCTCCTGGAGTTTTGGTCAGATTTTAGTGAAGCTTGCACGTAATGATCACCCACTGGGTTTTTAACCTGTGCTCAAGGTCAAGGTCTACTTCTATATATAACGCATATGTTCACACTCCGATGGGTGCATCGGGAGCAATTTGGGGTTCAGCATCTTGCCCAACGATGCTTAGGCGTGTAGACTGGAGAAGCCAGGGATCGAACTGCCAACCTTCCTGTTGGAGGCCGACGTGGTATACCTCCTGAGCCACTGCCGCCCGCAACAGCCTAACCTCCTGTTTTTAAGAGTGGAAAACCTGAAGGTCGATTCATAATGTTCCAGTGTCACTATTCCTACATTTCTATTGTGCTGGCAGACTTTCGGTGGTTCTCTTCTTTCTGTTGGGACACCTACTGTTGATAGTGCTGTGAGAGCCTGAAATATGGCTTTGCCACACAAGTTGTATTCCAGATGTATCCTGTTAAATGGTGATGACCATAATCTTTTTGGTTATAACCATGAAGTCGTCCTATTGGTTGACTCTCACATCAGGAAGGTGTAGTCGAGGCCTTCCTGTCACCATTATTATTGTTATTATTACCGTCAGTATTATGGTCAGTGCTGTGGCACGCTGATGCGTTTTCATGCTTTTTATGGCTGCTGACCATGTGATCGTAATACTGCTGAGCTATGAATTGGGATTGTGAGCCAGTGAGCTACTAAGTCATTGGCTTTACAGTCTGACATCAAATATTACTTGTGCAGAAAATCTGGGGAACACACACTTCGGAACAGCTGATCTAAAAAAATTAGGAAAACAAACTTCAACAGTAAATAATAAAAAAAGACTTTTACGAAACGCTTTTTAAATCTTGAATTGGCACTTTTCACAGCATTTATTTGCTGCTGCTGCATGTAATTAAATGTTGTCTTCTCTCACCAATAGTCTGTGTCTCTCTTTGCTCTCCTTTCTCTGTTCTCTCTCCCCTCACCCCCAATCGGTCGAGGCAGATGGTTGCCCCTCCCTGAGCCTGGTTCTGCCGGAGGTTTCTTCCTGTTAAAAGGGAGTTCATCCTTCCCACAGTCGCCGAGTGCTTGCTGATAGGGGATCATCGGATTATTGGGGTTTTCCCTCCGATACTGTAGGGTCTTTACCTTACAGTGTGAAGTGCCTTGAGGCGACTTTTGTTGTGAATTGGTGCTATATAAATAAAACTGAACTGAATTGAAAAATTGAAGTGTACTAACTGGTTGGTTCAGCCATCATTATGGTAATTTGAACGTCAAGCAACTTTTGATGACCCAAATTAAAACTAGTGTTTATCAAGTGCTGTCTAATCAGATTTGTAAGAGGACCTGGGTACCTTTAGCTGCTCACTTGTATTCTTTCGCCACAACAGATCATTGGTAATTTGGCAGAGGTTTTACACTGGATGACCTTCCTGATGTTCCCACCTTTCGCTTGTAAGGCGAACGTGTAAGCCTCTACACTATAAGAATTATAACTCTGCATTTTTAATGTTAAAGATGGAGCTGCCAGGCAGGAGGAGAAGAGGAAGACCACAGAGAAGGTTGATGGCTGTAGTGAAGGAGGACATGCAGAGGGTTGGTGTGAGGGAAGAGGATGCAAGGGGATAGGGTGAGATGGAGGGAGATGATGAAAGTAGTAGAAGAAGAAGAAGACTTTTAATCCTGGACTATAACTAGTGTAGCTTTGCTTGAATCACAGTTCAGAATAATCCTTATTTATCCTATACTGGACCTTGGTGCAGCTCCTCAGTTCAACCTCCTTCTGAAACAAGCCTTTTTAGCTTCCTTTACCCTCCCTTTGAAAAGACCATATTAGGAAAATCTGCTCTCAGTGACATTATACAAATCAGGTATTTATTTCAGGTAATTAAAAATAATTACCTGAAATAATGCATTTTAGTGTCTGCTGTGTAGCGGTTTGGTCCCTGTGTTTGGGTGACTAGATACCTGTGTTTATGAAAAACGGGACAGGTGTACCTAATGAAGTGTTTGGTGAGCGTATTTTAATCCAGTAAACTTTTGAATGCGGGCTTTACTTATATGAAAAAAAAAAAGCCCATTGGGGTTTTACGCCTGAGCCTACAAGATTCATTGGGCCGGAGCTTATCCCTGGTTTCTGTAGCGTGAGGCGCCTTAGGAATTGGACTCCTCCTGGATGGGACGCTGGTCCATCGCACGCTACCTTCCCAGTATTTTACTGCTGGGTGGGCACTTGTGGTTGGGACCTTGCCCAAGGGTCTTGGCGTGGTAGGGGTCTGACCAGGATTTGAACTCATGGCCTCTTGATCACGAGCCCGGCACCTTAGCCATTACACCACCGCCCCCGCTTTTACTTACAGAGGAGTATATTTTATATTTGCTGTATTGGTGCTTTTAACTAAGTGGAGGAGATAGGTGCTTCTTCCACTGCTGTTTAGGCATCACCCCTGTCAAAACAAAGTCCTTTGCCAAGCCTACAGAAATGCCATACACTTTCTCACACACACAAACACACACACACACACACACAAACACACACACACACACACAAACACACTTACAATGTGCAGGGTCCTTTCCAATCCAACATTCTTTTGGAATACTTTTTACAGTTTCAACTTAATCTTAACGCTGCAGACGTTTCCCACAAATCCCTTGTGTAATAAGACTGCCCTTATTTGGGGATCAAGGAGGTTTCAGGCGTAATGGGTTGCTACATCACATCATTGTTTTTCTTTTTTTTTTTTAACAAGTTTACCGAGAAAAGTGCAACACCCATGCCAGAATTTGTGTTCTTTCTATCTTATGAAATATTTGCCACACTGTGAATATAAAACCTCCCAAGATGTGTCACAACACATAAAGTGGTGCTAGAAAGAGGAAAAAAAAAAAGATTTACACAACATGATAAATGTACTGAAAAAGAGTATATTACAGAGCCAGACACTGGGGCAAGTAATTTATGAGGATTTTAAGAGTCATTGGCATTTAAAACATGAGCAATCCATTATATTAACACCAGGTGTAGGCAGCTGACAGCAGTTACAGTTGTTTTACAGAAGAAGTGCTTCTTCTAAATTTCAAGCTTATGAATACCTGAAGAAGAGTGCTTTTATTTTTTTCATTCACTTTTATTCTGCTCTTTCAAAAACAAAAACGGAACCCACTTCCAGCATATGTATATCACACATCATATAGCTGCACTCGTACGTGTAGAAGAGCGCTTTTAACAACAGAAAGTGCTATCAAATTCAATAAGTGTTCATAACACTAACCTTTATGGTAGCTGTCAGCAAGCTTCATCGTGTCCACACTTCCTGTCGATATAACACGCTGTGCATTCTTTAGCATTACATTGCATTTTAAATGACTGTGTCAAGCTGCTCGCGCCTCCTTTGCATTAACTCGAGCGCCGCTCAGTGCATTTGCAAATCAGTGTTTTGGTGTCAGAGGGCGCCAAGTGCAACTCAACACCTCGGGGAGATCGTGCCTTTTCAACTAACTGTGGATGATCTACATCGTGATGATGACAGATTTAGCAGGTGCTAAATCTGGATGTTTATTTATTTATTTTTTTATGCTCATCTCAAATGTTTTTAAAAACCCATTTCGGTGAAATATTTTTGCAGCTTGAGAGAGAGTTCGTCCAATCGGGGCCAGGCGCTGTTGGCGCGAATTTATCGGTACGCGGGGAGAGCGTTTTGTGACACTGGGTAGTGGCTTACGGTTCATCACGGATCAGTTAAATTCAGCTGAATTTTCAGTTTTATCTACAGTAATGTGAAAAAGTGAGTTTTTTTTATCGGACTCTATGCAGTCCTGTAAGAAATCAGTACACTTCATTAATCAATAACTTATAGGACCCAGTTTAGCATCAATAATCTGACATAATTTATTTCTGTATGACTTTATCAATCTCTCACATCTTTGTGGAGGAATTTCGGCTCACTCTTCTTTACAGTGCGACTTCAGGTCATTGCAGGCATTCATTTATGCACAGC
Organism: Etroplus canarensis; assembly: GCA_015106775.1. NCBI lineage: Eukaryota > Metazoa > Chordata > Actinopteri > Cichliformes > Cichlidae > Etroplus > Etroplus canarensis. The sequence continues at coordinate 17,485 of VUQH01085223.1, forward strand.
CCTCTTAAGGTCCCGCCACAGCACTTCAGTCAGGTTCAGGTCTGAATTTCGACTGGACCTTTTGAACACCTCGAAACTTCTAATCATTCTGTTGTAGATTTGCTGGTGCTCTTGGAATCATTGCCCTGCCTGCATGACCCAGTTTGGGCCAAGCTTTCGCTGTTGGACAGATGCCCTTATATTTGACTCTGGAATACTTTGATATACAGAGGAGTTCGTGGTCGACTTCATGACTGCCAGGTGGCCAGGTCCTGTGGCTGCAAAACGAGCCCAATTCATCACCCCCTTCACCAGTGGTTGAGTTGGTATGAGGTGTTTGTGCTGATATGCCGTGTTCTATTTTCACCAAGCACGGTGTTGAGCATTACAGCCAAACATCTGCACTTTGGTCTTGTTTGTTCCACAAGTCTTGCGGTTTGGTCAGATGCAAATTTGCAAACCTAAGTAGTGCTGCCATGTTCTTTTTAGAGAGAAGAGGCTTTCTCCAGGCAACACTTCCACTCAAGCCACACTTGTTCAGTCTTTTTCTTTCTTTCAGTCTTTTTCTAATTGTACTGTCATGAACTTTAACGTTTAACACGCAGCTGTCTCTGAGCATTTTATGGTCTAACCTTGGGGTGAATTTGTTCAGATTACCAATCCAAGATTGTGGCTTCCAGACCAGCAAACTTTCAAAACTTCAGCTTTTATAAAGGTGGCCACATCGGCTGATGATCATTTTTTGAAATACATTTGATTAGCAGCACCTGCCTGCTGCTTACCCTCTTAAAAAGATGCACTTTGTTTTTCACAGGACTGTATGTAGTGTCAATTCCATTTCAAGGTCCATGTAAATGCTATGGATATGTTAAACAACGTAGAACATCACACAGTTAGTATCCAATCACACAGTTTTACAAGTGAGCTTAAATATCAAAACAGAATAGTTCCAGTTAATTTAAAGTCAAAATTACATCATATTTGGTTGCATATCTCTTGCTCACAATAACGGCATAAAACCTATGACATAAAGACTACACCATTTTTTAAATTCTTCATTGATTCTGCCTTTTCAGGCTTTTACTACATCATCTTTTAGTTCTTACAGTATCTGTTTTGCATGGTTTCTCCCTTCAGTCTTCTCTTCATGAGGTGAAATCCATGGTCATTTGGGTTCAGAGCTGGTACTTGACTTGTTCTGTCCAAAACCGTCCATTTTCCCCCTTGATGAAGTCCTTTGCTGAGGTGGCAGTGTGTTTTGGATCAGTGCCTTGTTGCATGATAAAGTTCCTCCTGATTAGTTCAGATGCATTTCTCCATAAATTGGCAGACAATACATTTCTGTAGACTTCTGTATTGATTCTGCTCCTCCCATCATGAGTTACATCATTGTTAAAAATAAACAAGCCTGTTTCAGAAGCAGCCGTGCGATCCTAAACTGTAATACAACCTCCGCCATGCTTCAAAGATGAGGTTGTATGTTTGGATCTTTCTCCATACTTTGGCCTTTCCATCACTTGGCTAGATGTTCACCTTTGTCTGCACTTTTTGCAAATTCCACTCCGGCTTTCCAACATTGGCTGCTGCTGAGTGGTTTGCATCTTGCAGTATGGCCTCTCTGCTGTTGTTCTCCAAGTCTCCTTTGAACAGTGGACTGATATTTCCACCCCTGGTCTTTGGAGGTTGTTCATGATGTTATGGAATGCTGTTTTGGGGTTTTTCTTCACTACTCTCACCATCGGTTGTTGCCGTTTCCCTTGGACGACCAGTTCGATGCCTGGTGCACAGTACACTAGCGGTTTCCTTCTTTCTCCGGACATCCAAATTGTGCTACCCACTATGCCCAATTTTTATTTATTTATTTTTTGACATGCCGCTAATCGATTTCCCCCCTTTTCTCAGCTTCAGAATGGCATGCTTTTCTCCCATAGACAGCTCCCTGGTCTTCATGTTGGTCCACCCTCCTTAACTACAAATCCAGTCTTTACAGGTGAAAGCGAAAGCTAAAACTGAGAGTAGATATCCAGGTCTACTTAATGATTAAACAATCAGAAGCAGCTGTCATATTCCAATACTTTTTGGTAGGTTGATACAAAACGTTCTATGCTGGTTTGCATATGTAGCTGCAACTACCAGGGAATAGAACCTGACACTCTGATCTCTAGTCTCATATTCATCTTTTGATCTCACGCACAAATGTCTTCAGTGCAAATGAACTGGCCATGCTGTTCCAGTATTTTTGGAGGGAACTGTATCTGTGTTTATCTGTGTTTGGATGTTTTGCATCAAAAAAGTTAAAACAGATGATTCAGTTTTGTTTTGTGTTCAGTTGTGTCAACTGAATTAAATCATTTCATCATGCTGGGTAAGTTTCACTGAAAAAGAACACTTGCATTTAAGACATACTTAAAGTGTAAAGTAATGCAAAAAATAAGAGAAAATCTCCCAGAGCTCTAAGAGTTAAGCCTTGTGGTATTTGGGCAATGCAGAAACCTGATGAGGGGGCTCAGTGGATATATAATGACTGCCTTATTGTGATGGTACAGTGGCAATATTGCTCCTTATGTCTTTCTTTTATTAACAGGGAGAAGACCAAACGGTCAAGACAGATTCCTTTCAAAACCCCTGGCCACCTGAGGAGCATCCTCCGCACCTTTCCCAGACCCACTCAGGAATGTCTGAATACCCTCCACTGAGCCCTCAGCAAACTTTGAATACATCAAGTAACCTTAATATTCCTGCCAGCAGCAGTCAGACTGGCCTTATCACTTCCCCACAGCCCCCTTTGGAAATTATCCACTTTTGTCACTCGCAGCACAGCTGGGAAAACAGCATCATCCATAACCAACCAGCGCAGGTCTCGCTTGAACCAAATTCAAGTCAGCATATAAACGCAGGGGCTGACTTATCACAAACACATGTTTTATCAAGAACTGAAGCTTTCTCAGCCAGCATCACTCTGCCCGTTCAGCGAGGAACTGCTGCTGCGGGTAGCAGCAACACAGCAGTAAGCTGCTGTAAGGCGTACAATTCAGCAAATCACCAAAACCCTGACGTCGGAACATCCACGCACTCCAACCAAGTTTTTCAGGCCTGTGGAGCTGCCGCCGCTGGATCGACGGGAGACATCCACCCATCGAAGGCGTGTCGCAACGCGGGGTCGCCATCCAAGCCTTTCACGTACCTGGAGCCTGATGAGAAGCAAGACACTACAGAATGTGAAAGAGCTGACATGGCTAACAAATACCAGTCTCTTTTCTTGTCTGGCCCGCTTCATTGCTACCAGGATGCTGACTGTCTGAACAGTGGAGTGAGGCCTGTGCCGAGCTGCCAGGAGTACACAGAAGACACGAGCAGCAGTGACGATGAAGGAAAGCTCATCATCGAGCTTTGAGGGAAAGCGCAGCATACTTAAGGCATACATATGCTCTTTGAAATTTGGTTTGCTGTAGTTATTTTTTTTTTTCCAGAGGTTAATTTACTCAGGAGGCAGAAATAATATAGGTGGCTGGGTTAACTCAGTGGGCAGAGCTTCAGTTGATTAAAAGTCAACATTTTCCAGTATGGAAATGAATTAAAGTTAATGCTGCATTCATGCAATTTTGTACCAAGGATAAACATAAACAGGAAAATATTGCTCATCCCTTCATTTGACTGTCAGGAGCTTCAGTTACATTACAGCAGATCACAGTAATATTATTAAGGACGTGTTAAATGCTACATGATCAAAGTGGTTCACTTTCTTTTTCAGAGCTGGCAACAGAGATAGTCATCAGGGAATAGTGTGAAAACACCAGCTATCCAGAATAATTGGAGGTTTTCCCCTCACTCCTGTTCTGCCTGCAGCAGGACGCATGTAGAGACTTGCTTGCAATAACAGGCCTCGAGGCTCGCTAGGAACTCTGACAGCTGACGCGAAAGTAAGAGCGAGGTCAGACATGCCGAACAAGAGGAACCCTCAAACTCCGTTCTTTAGGAACAGAAAAACCCCAGTAGGTTTATAAAGTTTTCTTGCACACAGGATGAAGTCTGAGCATGTGGTTTCTTTGATACCAGCACTGGTTCATTAACTTTATTGCATTAACACAGCGGGAGTCCTGACAGAGGCTAGAAAGAGAGATCATATTTCCTTTATACTGGCTCCCTGTTGAATCCAGAATTGAATTTAAAATCTTTCTACTCACTTATAAAGTCTTAAACCATCAGGCCTCATCCTATCTTAAAGACCTCATTGTACCATATTTTCCCAGCAGAGCGCTTCTGTCTCAGAGTGCAGACCTGCTTGTGGTCCTTTTTTAAAAGTAGAATAGGAGGCAGAGCCTTCAGCTATCAGGGCCCTCTCCTGTGGAACCAGCTCCCAGTTTGTCTTCAGGAGACAGACACCCTCTCTACATTTAAGATCAGGCTTCAAACTTTCCTTTTTGATAAAACTTATAGTTAGGGCTTAGTTATGCTGCAATAGGTTTTGGCTGCTGGGGGACTTCTTATGATGATCTCCACCCACCTCTTTTCACTCCCCATGTATTTATTTGTTACTGCTGCATGTCATTAAACATTGTCTTCACTCTCCCATAGTCTGTGTCTCTCTTTGCTCTCCTTTCTCTCTCTCCTCTCATCCTCGGTTGAGACAGATGGCTGCCCCTCCCTGAGCCTGGTTCTGCCAGAGGTTTCTTCCTGTTAAAAGGGAGTTCTTCCTTCCCACTGTTGCCAAGTGCTTGCTCATAGGGGATCATATGATTGTTGGGGTTTTTTTCTCCAATACTGTAGGGTCTTTACCTTACAGTGTGAAGCACTTTGAGCTTTTTGTTGTGAATTGTATAAAATTAAAACTGAGGTGAACTGAACTGACCTTCACAGAAAGAACAGAGGGTCTGTATTTTGACCAAAGTCTAGCAGATGATAGACCTTTATGAAACTTTGAGTTGTGCATTGAATGAACTTGTTGTGACAAGTATTGGCCAAGAAAACAGGAAAAAATAACATTAAATGTGATTTTCAGTGGGGCAGCATGGTGGTGCAGTGGTTAGCACTATCACCTCACAGTAAGAAGGTCCAGGATTGAATCCAGCAGCCAGCCAGCCAAAGCTCCTCTGTGTGGAGTTTATATGTTCTCCCCATGCCTGTGTGGGCTCTTTCTGGGTGTTCCCAGCACAGTCCACAGACATGCAAAGGGTTGGGTTAATTGACAGTTCTAATGTAGGTGTGAATGGTTATCTGTCTCTCTCTGTTGGCCCTGTGATGGACTGCCAACCTGTCCAGGTTGCAACCTGCCCTTCACCCTGTGACAGCTGGGATAGGCTCCAGTGCCCCCTGAACTGAAGAAGCAGATTTGTGGTGTTAAAATCTGTAAATTTCAAACTGTTGTCAAATCTAAATCAGATCCAGACCAAACTTACCACATTATGAGAGGTTGGGATCTTATGTGTGTCTACAGAGTAGAAGGAATTAATATGTTTGTCTTTTTATAGTTGTTAAAGTAAAATAGAAAAATTCACCATGTCCACATTCTGGATCAGGTGTGGATAAAACTCGTACAGTTTTTAAGTATTGTTAGCTTAGCCATACAAAACTTCAATGGAATTAATTGAGTTTGTAAGAGATCTGACTTTAAACATTTTTGCCCCGTTTTACAGATGGGGAATTGTTTTAAAATTTCGACACATTTTCATGACATTTCATGACCGTTTATCACCAACAATAAATCATTTAGAGACTGAATACCTATTAGTAGAAAAGAAATTCAAAACGATACGTTGAAAAGTTGAGCCTGAATTTTGCACACAGACAGAAAAAACTGCTCCCTGTTCTCAAAGTAATGGTTTTGCCAACAACATAGAGAGCAGATTTGCATTGATTATAATTTATTATTTACCTCAATTTTAAAGATTTTTTTTCCCCTCAAATACACCAATGCACCACTACCCATGTTGCATTTAAAGGGCCAGTTCACCAAAATCACCCAGACTATTTTTTTTATACCTCAGAGGGGGTATACTAAGAAGCAAATTCAACATATCCAGGCTGTCTTTGTGTTAACAGGCACTACAAAGGCGATTATCAACTTTCTTTGTCCACCCCGGGGGGGTGGGGGGTCATGCATCATGTGACTCTTCTTCCACACATAAAGGATCAGCTGTTGTCTACTCCGGTGAGAGATATTGTCAGACATTATCATAACACCAAAAATATAATATGCAACACTGTTGCTGCAAATAGGACAAGAGAGCAATGTTACAGAAATCCGCTGATCTTGAGAAGCATAAACATTTATCATCCTGCTGAATTCATGATCGTCAAGAGCACACTGAGAAAATAAACATATTCATTTGAACTCATTTATTTATTTCGCAGGTGCTGCTGTTTATTTCTAAACAGGAGTGACTGGATCCCAGCAAACTAAATGTGTTTGTGTGGGACACTGTGGGACGTGTCAGCAATGCTGGGAGACAGTCTGAGACTTTCATATCTGACTCAGAAATAAACTGTGCATGTTGCCAGATTGGCATTTAGCATGTAAAAAGCCAAATATATTATATGCGAATGAAAAGTTTTCCAACTCTCCTGATAAGTAAATGCAGTGAGAACCAAAGGAGACTGAACTGTGTCCTCATGGTCTCATATGTCAGTCTTCATGCACTCCCCTGTCCTCTTTTATTTTACTGTTTTTGCCAGTTACGACACACATGCACTGTGAAACGTCACAGTGTATTTTACCTTGTGTGAAACTGAAAAGCGGATATTAAAAGACAGAAAAACTCTTAAAGCTCTTTGGTGACTTGCAACTGTCCCTGGCATAGCGTTAGACACGTCAACCTTCATGATGTCTCATGATGTGCGACAGGGGTCAAGGGATAAAAATGCTGTGCAAGTCCACATGAAGAGGGACATCTGGTCGCCCAGAGTGACAGCTGCGCTTTAGAGCTACGACATTTTAAGCGTGCGGGTCATTCCATGCGTCCGGCTCTGACCTTCACCCACAGCCTAACAGAGGAGACGTGGAAATCGCTTCAGTTTGTCAATTCCATGATTGTAAAAGAGACTTCACAGCAGTCGCAGCAATATAAAACCATTTCCTGCATCACCAGTTGAATAAATGTACCTTCAGCTGCTCCCTTGGATTTGCCCCAAGGGGTCGCCACAGAAGATTAATCCACACTGGTAACCTGGCGCAACCCTCCATGGTGAGAGGGGCTTGTGTCCCACCTGGAATTGCAGAAATACCTGTGACAATGGTGAAATTAGAAAGATGTGACTGGAGAGGTTGCGTGTATAAAATGCATTCCTGCAGCAGAGAGTCTATGAAGCCCTCGAGGTATATAATATAATCTATGAAAATGTGGTGCTGAAACCATGAACGTAACCTGCTCTGAACCAGGTTATGAGTTTAGGTTAGGTTGCCGTGGTGATTTAACCAGCTTAAAAGAGAGCCACCTTCATGACACTGAAATCTGGAAGCTCAGCAGAGCTCAGGTAACCCATTCATCTGGCTTGGTCGTACACCCCCTCTGCTGTCTATCCTCACAGCTGCACTCAGCGCCCTCGCTGCTGCCTCCGGCAGGAGAGTCGAAAGTTGTCACCTGTCGCTTAACGGACTTTACCCAGCCACTGAGATTACTTCTGCCTCCGAGAAGTGTGTCTGGCTTCCGTTCTGTTCTCACACACATGCACACACAAACACGCCCACGCATACATACCTTGCCATAATTAGCGTCTACCTTCCCACAGTGACTCTCTCTGATAAAATGCACTCTGTAACTTTCCCAGACAACACCTGCTTGACTGAATCATGTGCACACGCTGCCAAGTATCCATTAAATTGATCTCTGCTGCCAGTCAGCTCACCCCAGGTGAGGCAGACATTGGCTGGAGGGTCCGTGACCCTTTTCCCAGTCTGGGTCTTGTAATGAGTCAGCAGGAAGTGTGCGTGCATGTAACATTTCTGTAGATAAATCCGCAGTTAATGCCCCTGCTGACTCGCTCGCCACTCATCAGCCCATTAGTGTTCAAAAAACCATTTGCACCCGACGGAGGGAACGTCAACATCATTCGCCTGTTTGGTTTGACCCAGACGAACGGTATGCTTTTTCATGCTGCAAGCTGACTGATTATTGTGTCTTCATTTTCTAATTTTATATCCTCTTTTCATCTCCTGTTTATTGCATTTTCTTTTTTGTTTTCACATATTTGAAGAAAAGCAGTAAATGAAATCTTAACCCTAAGACCCCTGGTCTCACTGTGTGTCTTTGTCTTCCGTTAAACTTCTAACATGCTACCTTGTAGATGCTGCTATAAAACTGATGTGGATCAGGCTCGGGATTTTTTTTCTTTGTAGGTTAGCGGGACATCAAATTGACACACACTGTCAAACACAAGTGTTAACAAATTATCGTTTAATAAAGTCTTCATGTATTAGCTTGTTAATTCATGTTAACAGATGCTTGTTTATATCTCCGGCACAGCATTCGGCATTTGCTTACAATCTTCCCGTTCCAGGGATAATAATGTAGTGTAATTTATTTAGTTTCAGTTTTTTCCCCACAAATCATGATTGCTCCATCATTCTGGCACTGCAGACAGCTGTAAATACTTCAGTTCTTGGCTACCCTTGCAGTCAGAGACGTGTGAAACAGCATGGTAGCAAATTTCAAAACACTGATCCAAAACTGAAGTGATTTAAAGGAGGCAGTGTTATGCTTTTTGCATTTTTCTCTTATTCCTATCTGTTGTGCAGCTTTTTATGCCTCCGTCGCAGAGGAACTGTGTTTTCAGGTCAGTCTGTTACCACTACAGGAGCTGGCTTGTTTGCTGGATAAACGTACCTGTCGGCTGCTCCCTTGTATTCTCCCCAAGGGGTCGCCACAGCAGATTAATCCGCATTGGTGATTTGGCAGAGATATTACACCGGATGACCTTCCTTTGACACAACCATCCATGGTGACAGGGGTTTGTGTCCCCACCTGGAATCTAACCAGGGACCTTTTGCTGCTAAGGCGAATGAGTAAATACTCTGCACTACAGGGACACTGGCTCGTTTGCTGGATCCCAGTCAAATTTTGTAAACTTAATTGCTATGATGGGCAGAAGAAGTGATAGCATCTGTGAGGTTGTGGGGTGAAAGGTCAGACCGAGTCATTAATGAAATTCTTTAAGGGTGGATGAGGCTCAGATAGTAGAGCAGGTCATCTTCTAAAAAGAAGATTGGTGATTCGATCCCTGGATCCTCTAGTCTACATGCTAAAGTGTCCTCGAGGAAGACGCTGAACCCCAAATTGCTCCCAATGCATCCATTAGAGTGTGACTGTGTGCAAGATAGTTTAATGTGCTCAAAGGCTAGAACAAAGTGTCGTGTGAATGAGACTTGTAAAAAGTGCTTTGGGTGCTCAGAGTTGAAAAGTGCTATATAAGTACCAGTCTATTCTTGTCACTATCATAGGAGCTCACTGGGCTGCTGGATCCAGGCCAGATTTTGTATACTTACTCATCCCTGTAGTTTAGCGATTTACACATTCTCCTTACAAGCAAAAGGTCCCTGGTTGGATTCCAGGTGCGTACACAAGCCCCTCTCACCACCTCTTTGCTCTCCTTTTTCTCTCCTCTTCCCCCTCAACCCCAACCGGTCGAGACAGATAGCTGCCCCTCCCTGAGCCTGGTTCTGCCGGAGGTTTCTTCCTGTTAAAAGGGAGTTCTTCCTTCCCACTGTTGCTGAGTGCTTGCTGATAGGGGATCATCTGATTGTTGGGGTTTTCTCTCTAATATTGTAGGGTCTTTAGCTTACAGTGTAAAGTACTTTGAGGTGACTTTTGTTGTGAATTGGTGCTATATAAATAAAACTGAATTGAACTGAACTGAATGGAGGTTTGTGTCAGTAAGGGTATCCGGCATAAAACCTATGCCAAATTACTGATGTGGATTAATTCGCTGTGGTGACCACTTAGGGGGTACACTTATTATGATGGTAGAAGAACTGATAGCATTTTTGTGGTCATAGAGTCAAGGGTCATAGGAGGTTTTTGATGAAAATCTCTTTCCCTACATAGTAGCTGACTGGCCTGCTGGATCCTTACCAGTATTTGTAAGGTTAATCACTATGATAGGTGAAAGAAATGCCAAAGGTCAAGGTAAAATGCAACCTCAGTTTAAATATACTTGACTCAGATGTAAGATCTTTGTCAAAATTTGTGTGGCTGCTTGCTATTATAGGTGTGAAGGGTGGAAGAAGCTAAAGACCAACAGCAAAGGTAAAACATTACGACTGGAGCTGAGTTGTTTGTTGGATCATTTCCAAACTTTGTGTGGTTAATACCTGGGGTGGGTGAAGGTTAAGGTCACACAGGACCAGATTTTAATGGGGAGGCATACTGGGTGAGTTCTAGCATTTCATTTGTTCAAGTAAAAGGTCCAAGTCCGCGTCAAAGTGAGTTATTCTCTCCTACGGTAAAAAATCACAGCTGCAGAACTGGATGAGACGTGTCGCTGGCATAGTTTTCTCTTATTTATTATCTCAGGGCTGCCACACTCTCACACCTCTGATATATGACACATGCCGTCACCTTCATTCTCACTGTGTCACGCTGCCCCTCAGAAAGAAGAAGAAGAAGAAGAAGAAGAAGAAGAAGAAGAACACACCCCTTATTAGTCCCCAGATGGGGAAATGCAACCAGTGAACATGCAGTAGAGAGAGGTTGCCCCATTACAGCAACGTCTCTGAGCTGACATCTCTCCAGCCTTCAGTCCATCTCCACACAGATGGGTCCAGGGCAAGGTCTTGAATTGTTGGGTTCTGGATGGCCTGCAGGTCCAGGTCCAGGCGAGTCTTCAGCCAGAGGCCCTCAGAAACCCTTTGGTTCAGGAACAAGTCCTCTGACGCACTGAGCCACTGCCGCCTCCATTCATACCAGACGAGAGGAAGCCTCCAAGCCTCTCCTGTATGACAAATCGGTCGGGTTAAACCATCCGTTTTCCTGCACAATGTCCACCTACAATTCCAGCACCAGTAATGACCCATTCCCCTGTGCAGGGGAAGCACAGAAGACACTTTAATTACCAGTGGCACACAAACAAACCTCTCTTTAAGACTTTATTAATTAGAATCACCAGAGTAAAATTCATACTAACAAAACATGAACAGAAACTGAAGTTTAGCTTGTTGCTTGAAGCTGTTTATAGAAGTCTCATCTGTGAGAGTATTAAAGTGAGAAAGTGGCAAACATAAATGCACAGGTAGCGAAAGCAGTAACCTCATGAATTATTCCTACCTACGAATTATTCTCTATAAATAGACATGGAAAGGTATAGTAAACCACAATCTGTCATTTTGAACTGCTCAGAAATGTCAGAACTTTACAGTTAAATCATCAGTTACAGCTGCTGGTTCAGTCCTGAACTCTGTCATGTCCGTTACTGCCTACAGTTCCCTCCAAAAGTATGAGAACAATCAAATGGTTTGATCCAAAACGTACGCACTGGTGCTTATACAGTACTTTTCTACTCTAACTGAGCCCTCAAGGTACTTTTTACTACAAGCCTCATTCACCCACACATACACACAACGTTTTATTCTGTGCCTCTAAGTGTGTTTTAACCATCATGCGCACATTCACGCTCTGATGGACGTGTTAGGAGCAATTTGGGCTTAAGTGTCTTGCCCAAGGACGCTTAAGCATATAGACTGGAGAGGCCAGGGACTGAACTGCCAACCTTTCTGTTGGAAGACGACCCTGAGCCAGAGCCGCCCCGTGTTCTATATTGTGTAATAAATGTCTTTAGTGCACAGCAAAAACATATTAATTGGTCTCACGTCCAGGTGTGAGCATAAGTCCCTCTTACCATGGAGGATCGCATCAGGAGGGCCATCCGGCGTAAAACTGCTGCCAAATGATGTAGAAACTACATCTTTTGTGGGTATACTCATTCACAGGCATCTTACTTGGTTAAAACATATCCAGATGATAAACTCCACCCTCAGAAAGAAAGTTGGCATTCTGTTTAAGTTGAGACACTTTCTACCCACCTCTGTACTTATCTTACTTTACTAATCTTTTATTCAACCACATATAACATATGGTCTTGAGGTATGGGGATCAACGTATCCTTCACACCTCCAAAGTATAAAACTATCCCAAAAAATGGCAGTTAGAGCAATAACATTCAGTGATTTTACAGCACATTCAGCTCCTTTATTTAACAAATTGCACATTCTTGATGTCTATAAATTACATAAGCTTCAGGTATGCTCCTACATATATGATTTATTAAATAACAATTTTCCACAAAGTTTAAGGAACTATTGTCAATTACCCTTTCATAACTACAGTACGTGTCATAAAAACAAAGGAAATCTCTATATTCCGAGTGTCAGTACATCAAAGGGTAAATTCGCTACTGTATATCTTATACGGTCCCTCTCTTATGGAATTCATTACCACATCAAATGAAGGCCAAAGCAACTCAAAAATCTATTAGGTCCTCCCTCAAACAGCTACTTGTAGAAAATTAAGTTTATTTGTAGTACTGTATGTTGGATATATGTGCATGTACGTGTTGTGTGATTTGGATGTTTATTGCTTGTTGCTGTGTTTTGTATTTTATAAGCTTGGATGTTTTCCTGGTAACATGCTGCCCTTTAGGAGGCTAAATATATTTTTGTAGTCACAATGTTCTGATTACTGGGAACAGACTCAACTAGCATTCGTTATTTTCTGTTTCCTTTTACCCTTCATTTTGGGCAGATTTGTAGCTTCGTGAGTTATGTAAATATCTTGAATCCAAAGGGTAAATAAGTAAACTAAAAAAATGAATAAATACGGGTGGTACGGTGGTTAGCACTGTTGCCTCACAGCAAGAGGGTCCAAGTTCAAATCCCACAGCTGGCTGCCTTTGACCCTTCTGTGTGGAGTTTGCATGTTCTCTCTGACTGTCCATCCATTTTTCTTCTGCTTATCCAATTCAGGGTCACGGGAGTGCTGGAGGCTCTCCGAGCTGTCATAGGGCTAAAGGTGGGGTACACCCTGGACAGGTCGCTAGTCCATCGCGGCGCCAACACAGAGAAACAGATACCCACTCACATTCACATCCACACTTTAGAATGCATATATTTGGACTGTGGGAGGAAGCCAGAGCACTTGGCGAGAAACCAGACAAGCATGAGAGGAACATGAAAACCCCACACCGAGGGGCCTAAGCGGGCCGGCTGCTGGATTCTAACCTGGACCCTCTTGCTGTGAGCCTCACTTTAAGTGCTTTGAACTAAAAGAGCTAGAAAATACAGTAGGTCAGCTCATGTCTTTCAGCAGCTGCTTGGATCCTCTTCCTACCCGTCTTTTAAAAACTGTCTTTGACTGCTTAGCCCTGAACGTATTAGAAATTATAAATTGCTCTCTTCAGTCAGGTATTTTTCCTGGAGCACTCAAAACAGCTGACATCAAACCTCTCCTGTTTCCAACCCACCATTTCTGAGTAAAATACTTGAAAAAGCTGTTTAGACTCAGCTTAGAAACTACCTCACATCTAACAACCTTCCGGATATTATCAGTCAGGTTTTTATTCCCACCTCAGTACTGAGAACAGCACTTATCGCAGTTGAGAATGGCCTGCATGTAGACATGGATTCTATTAAACATATCTTATCTTTTACTTCTGGATTTCAGTGGTACTTTTGACAATGTGGATCATAATATTTTGCTAGATAGGCCAGAAAAGTGGGTCAGCTTATCTGATCCAGTTCTAACCAGGTTCAGAATGTACCTAAAAGACAGGCAGCTCTTTGTGTTAGTTGGTGGCTTTTAGTCTGATGGGGTGGGCATTACTTGCGGGGTGCCCCAAGGGGCGATTCTTGGGCCTGTACTCTTCAGTCCGTATATGCTCCCACTCATTCACGTCAGACAAAAACACATTATATATTACCATAATTATGCTGATGATTCACAACTGTACATATGTCCTCTGATGACCTCTCTCCCATACAGCCTTTGACTCCGTTTATTGATCATTTTAACCCATGGATGTCAAATTTCTTCTTACAGCTAAACAAAGACAAAACAGAAATGCTTATTTTTGGTGCACAAGCTTAGAGATAGAAAATTGCAGCTCGCCTCAGTTCTCTGTCTCTGGAGAGCAAAAGAGAAGCCAGAAATCTGGGTGCAGAGTTATTATCGTTTTACATTTTCTAAATAGTTTTTACTTTTGTTTTGAGTTTTTGTTTTTAAATTCAGTTTCATTTCAGTTAGTTTCCAAAGTAGGTTTGCTCATTTTAGTTTAGTTTCTATTGTTTGAAGATGTTTATTTTTAATTTCATTTTTATTAGTTTCAGTGATAGTTTTAGTTTTCTTAATTATTATAATATGGATGATATTTGTCAGGGGAAGATTTAAGATGTTTAGATCAGAATTTACAACACAAACACAACACTTTGTGAAGGCAGATGAGTTACAATCATGTAGACACCCTACATGATGTCTACATGACATCATGTAGACATCATGTAGAATGCATATATTTGGACTGTGGGAGGAAGCCCACAGTCCAAATGCGTTTATTGCTTTAACGCAATAAACAGATGCGTTAAAGCCTCATCAGACAGACTGACTGACCAAATTTAACCCAACTGACAAAGACTAGAACTAATGACAGTTCCTGTATATATTTTTTTTTATTTTAGTTTCCTCAGCCTACAATGTTGCTTTAGTTAGTTTTGATTTTTCCTAAATATCTAGTTTTTATTTGTATTTCAGTTAACTAAAATTATTTTTCTCATGTAGTTTTAGTTTTTAAGTTAGTTTTAGTTAAGTATATTAACCTTGTCTGGGTGTAATCATCGATAGCAAACTAAGTTTTATAAGTCATATTAGCCAAATCTTGAAACTAGCTTTCTACCATCTAAAAACATTTCTGAATTAAGGGGCTTTCTGACAAAATCAGACTGAAAAATGAATCCATGCCTTTGTAACAAGTGGACTACTGTAATGCTCTTTTGACTGGCCTCCCAAAACCAGCAGAACAGAGACTGCAGTTGATTCAAAATCCAGCTGCACTGGAACTAAAAAGTCTGGGCGCATTACATCTGTTCTTAAATCTTTACGCTGGCTCCCTGTCAAAACAAGAATTGATTTTAAAATTTTGCAACTTCGATATAAATCTCTGCATGACCACATCCCACAGTGCATCAAAGACATGGTAGTCAGAAATACACCAGCAGGAGCTCTGAGGTTCACGGACAGTGGTATTTTAGCCATTCCTTACAGTAACTCTAAAGTGGGAGAGGCTGCCTTCAGTGTCCGTGCCCCAAAAAGATGGACTGCCCAGCCTGAGAACATGAGAGGCGCGTCAGCTCTGAACACTTTTAAAAGCAGGTTAAAAACTTTCCTCTTTACAACAGCCTAGGGTAAGTGTGTGTAGGAGTGCACTTGTGTGTGTGTGTGTTCACATTTGTATATTTTCTATGGATTCTTACATGACCGCACACTTGACGTTTATATGATCTTCTGCTCAATTGTTGCGACTGTATTCTCTCCTTCTGTAAAGCACATTGTGTCACCTTGGCATGAATTGCGCTTTCTAAATGAAGATTGACATCATGCTCAGATGCATGAACGTAAAGCAGCCAGATATGCATGGTGAACGCATCAGCAGGGAGCCCAGTGTCTTCAGACATGCAGAGATGAAGCCTTTGATCACTGCTGTCACATTAATGGTTATTTATGTTGCCCACGGGTTTAAATGAACTCAAGACAGAGATAAAATCAGCCTGTTGTTCTTGACCTTCAGAGCTCCGTAAGGAAGTTTTCAACTGCTCTTGATTTAGGTTTGATGACACTGTGCAGACCTAAAGCCCCATCCAAGAAAACAGAACAAGCTCCAGGCTTTTCAGATTGCAAGTGAAAGACATGCCTGAGGAGAAACGCCAAAGGCTGAAACATAAAACACAGCACGGAGCAGCAAAGTGATTTGTCTCAGTCACTGTTTCTGCACTCTTGTTACTACCTTTAATCTGATAAGATCTCTAGGAACACTAAACCCGTACAGTTTACACTGAACAAACTCCCCCACAGGCTTAGAGTTATTTAAACCATCAGAGGGACAGCTCAGGTTGAGAAGTTTGGAGACAAAGTCAGAGAGGCAAGGCTGAGATGGTTTGGACATGTGCAGAGGAGGGATAGTGGATATATTGGACAAAGGATGTTGAAGATGGAGCTGCCAGGCAGGAGGAGAAGAGGAAGACCACAGAGAAGATTGATGGATGTAGTGAAGGAGGACATGCAGAGCGTTGGTGTGAGGGAAGAGGATGCAAGGGGATAGGGTGAGATGGAGACAGATGATCAGCTGTAGCGACCCCTAAAACCTAGCGTCCTCTAGGGCCGGACAAGATGCGGAATGCAAATTTAGTAAATCCCCATCCATTCAGCAACCTCTCCGTGTATTCTTGAAAGATTCCTTTCACTGTCTTTATCATTCCTAAACGTTTCCTGGCGTTTCTGCAACTTCGGGAGAGGGCAAAATTTGGACATGGAAATGAACTTCCTGACACCTTCGGCAACTTGTCTGC